>JASDQU010306566.1:20377-67775 GCA_032191745.1 Picea mariana | reverse complement strand
GTCGAGGGTATGAGAACCCTAGCTTGGATATTATTGTAACAGAGCGCTGCTCGATTGGAGGTTTCCCCCTCGAAGAGGCCTGTGAACATTGCTATCTGAATCAAGTGCTATTTCTGTTCAAGTGCTATTTATGTTGCTATTTCGTATATCATTTCTGTGTATTGTGAAGATTATGTTGGATATTATACTCTTATTCTGTTATTTCTAGCATTTCGTTTCTGTTCTGCATATTTTATATATCTGGTATCTTGCAGACTCTCATCCCTTTTGTGAGGGTGTTTTGAATTGTACTTGCGCAGGATATGTACGATCATCTGATTGATGACCTCACTTTGGCCATCTGTTTGGGGGTGAAAGTAGTGGATTTGGTGAGCTTGGTATCCAACAGTGACCAGAGGCTCAACCAGAATGTGTTGAGGAACCGAATGTCACAGCCTGAAATAATGGTTTGTGGTATCCAAAAATGTACCCATACTCATTCAAAGAAGAGTTTGGTAGTGGCTTCTGTTGTGATGATCTTCTTACAGGTGGCTAGAATTTTCATCTTGGAAAAGTGATCAAAAAACACTAAAACGCAAGCATTTCCTCTCTCAGTGGACAAGAGGCCCAACATGTATTCCATTGAGATGAATTCCCATGGCCTGTCAGGAGTAGGCAGATGAGTGTACAGGCCCTGTTTCTTAGTGGTCGGTTTGGAAATAGCACAAGCGATGCAGGACTTGATATACTTGTTGACATCATGTCAAAGTTTTGTCCAATAAAAATGTTTCTGCAACACTATCACTATCTTTTCGACGCCAAAGTGTCCTACCACCCGAATGTAGTGAGCTTCCAAAATCATCTTCACGCACTCGCTTGATGGAATGTAGAGATGGCCCATATGGCACAACAGCCCGTTCTGAAGATGGAAATTAGTGACCATTGAGTTGGCACCCAACATTTGGTAGGTGGTGGAGAATTCAAGGTCTGTCTCGTAGAGGTGGGGCCATTAGGAGGTCTCGTGGCTACAAGAGTCTAGCACCATGGTGATTGTCTCAACACAAGGTCGGCTGAGGAAATGAACAACTCATTTGGTACTTCCTATTTTATACTTGATGTTGGGGTGGAACTGTTGTAATTATTTGGACCACTTCTGATCGTGGTCATTCTGCAATTTTCCTTAGGTCTGCATGAATTGTAGTGGCTTTTGATTAGTTTGGATGACTTTCTCCTTCCCAAGAATGTAATGTCTCCAATGGTAGTAAGATTGCACAATGGAGTACATTTCTTTTTCATAAGTAGTGTACTTACGGACAACATATGATAGTGTCTCACTATGATATGCCCCGGGGTGGCCGTGTTGAGTTAGAAAAATTTCCACAACATAGTCTGAAGCATCTATCTCGATCCCAAAGGGATGATTCAGGTCCGATAATGAAATTAGTGGGGATGAACACAAACGCTTCTTCAATTCATCGAAGGATTTTTGTTGGGACAGACCCCACACAATTTTTCCCTTACCTCCACCCTTGGTTACTTGGTTGAGGTCCCATGTGATATGAGAGAATCCCAACACGAACCTGTGATAGAAATTGGCAAGGCCCAAGAAGCTTCGAAGTTCAGTGAGTGTGGTTGGGGATGGCTAGTCACGGATGACCTGGATCTTGGTTGGATCCACATGCACACCATGTTGATCAATGATGTAGCCTAAGTAATGGACCCTGTCCATGCCGAAGGATCATTTTTCCAAGTTTGCATATAGTTTGTGATGTTGCACGGTGTGTAGAACCTGTTGAATATGTTGCAAGTGTTCTGCCCAAGTCTTGATGTAGATGAGTATGTCATCCAGATACACCACTACAAAAATATTCGTGAAAGGTCATAGAATATCGTCCATCATCCTCATAAAATTTTTTGGAGCATTTGTCAAACCAAAGGGCATGAAAAACCATTCAAAAAGACTTTCTTTTGACTTGAAGGATGTCTTCCATACATCTGTCAATTCTATCGGGACCTGGTGGTAGCCAGACTTTAGATCAATCTTACTGAAGTATTTGGCCCCTATGAGTTGATCAAGGAGGTTGTCGATTTGGGGAATCAAGTATTGGTTTCAGCCTATGATTTTATTCAAAGCCCAGTAATCAATGCAGAGTCGCCAGGTCCCATCTTTCTTTTGCACCAGCACAATTGGGGTCCCACAAGGCGATGAGTTGGGACATATGTGCCCCTTTTGGAGTAGTTTCTGGATCTGCTTCTCGATATCCTTATTTTCTAATAGAGAGTGAAGGTATATTGGCCCATTAGGTAGCGGTACGCCTGGGGTTAGATCGATGGGATGCTTGACCTGACAGTGCAGAGGTACCCTAGTAGGAGAGGAGAATATATCTGAGTATTCTTCCACGACCTTATCCACTTGCTTCTATTGTGTGGAGAGATTGGCCATGGAGGCCCTCGATGTGGCTACTATATTTCTCTCACTCTGAGAGATAATCACGAAGAAGACAAATTTCTCGATCTGAGAGATGACCTTCTTTCATTTCTTGGCAGAGATCATTGAAATATAACTAGGAGGGACTACCTCGGGCATCCTATACAATTTCCTGTTCAAAGTAATAATAAAACTACAAGGCCTAAACTCATATATAGCATGAAGTTTCCATAAATAAGGTTGTCCCAAAAGAACATTACAAACTTTGAGAGGAGAAACATCACACAATAACTCGTCTTTGAAAGGCTTGATTTCGTACGATAGTTGGCACTGTTGGTTGATGCAGAGATTGATTCCTTGGCTGATCCATCTAATGGTGTAGGGCTTTGGGTGTAGTATTTTCAGCAGGGCCAGGCACCTGATGACCTATACTAAGATGAGGTTCTTCTGGCTACCTCTATCAATGATGAAGTGCAATAGGGTGCCTTTTACCCACATCTGTAAATGGAAGAGGCACTTGACTTCTTCTAGCTCGTCTGGTTCACCAGGTTTGAGCTTGGTGGTAGAAATGGTTGCACTGGGTTCCTCTTCAATAATACATCTTCCCCTTGGTTATGACTCATATTCAAAACTCACATCTGATTCATAGTCTTTCACTTTGGCCACCAACGACTTCTTTGAGCAGAAATTGACAATGTTATGCCAAGGGCTCTTATGGAAGTCGCACCACTTCCCGGTATCTTTCTTTGTCTTCTTGGTGTCCTTCTTTCCTTGTGGCTTGGACTGGTTGTCATGATACTGTCCATCTTTTCTATTTCCTTTGTTATATGGGTTGGGGCCGCCCTTTCTTGACTTTTTCTATGAGGAGTTCCCAGGCCCAAATTGTCGCGTCTTTTGTTTGAGCTTCTGCTCGATTTTGATGACATATCGGTAGTTCGTGACCAAGGACGAGATGTCCATAAATTCCATTTCATACTAGATGTATATATGAAGAGCACCATGATACTTGTGCACCATATGTCACTATGAATCTTTAATACCCATCTTGGTGTGCAAGGTATGGAAGATATTTGTGAACTCTAGCATTATTTGGCCTCTTTCTTGCCGCAGTGTGGTCCATTTGGTATACAAGTTGTTGTAACTTCAGACATGGTAATATTGTTCCTTAATAGAATCCTTGAAGTATTCCCAGGTGATCACAACTGTGAATAATGAGGGTTCCTCTATTTTCTTTTGCTCACAGAAATTTTCCCACCAATCTTTGACATGGGGAACGACTTTGAGAAGGGAAAAAGTAATATTTTTTCTATTCGAAAAGTTATGGATAGAAAAATACCCTTCTAGTAGATTCAAGCACTTGTATATAGAAATTGTGTCTATATGACCTTCAAATATAGTAATATTGAAGTTGATTTGTACCTTGAAGGGGGGGGCACCTCCGCTATTGAAGATCCGTCGCCTGTTGGTAGCCGTCGAAGGATTTGCTTGAAACTATCTGTCACCTCATTCCTCTATTGTGTGATGGATTCCTCAAGTAAAATTTTGAAAGGATCTCATGTCCCTTCATATTTATTTTCTCCTTCCATGAGATTTCGCTTAAGCATCCAAGAGATTTTTTCCTTAAGAGAAACAAGCTCGAGACCCAATTCTTTGTACCCTGACCTCGTTGGGGACCTGCATTAAGACAACAAGGAGAAGATTGCTCTAATACCATTGATCTGTATTTTATGAGTAAAACTAAATGAATATAGATTATTAAAATATGCTTAACACAGAATAACAGAGATACAATAAAACTGGTTTTCTATTCAATAAGGAAATAAGTTGAAATTGTAAAATGCTGCGGAAAACAAGCTTGTTGGAATGGTGGTGCCTTATCTCTAAGAAGAGATGTGATAGATGTGATCATTTGAAAGAAGATGATTACAATGAGGCTCTAAAGGATTTTTTACAATAAATAGGAATTTCAAAAACCCTAGACATCCAAAAACCTAACCCTAGGAGATGAAGCGCCAAAAGTCATGTGGGCCCCATTTGGGTAAGTTAATACATCAACTTCCCAGGGTCATAAATTTTGCATATGATCTTCATTTTAGGTGCACGATGGCCCGTTGGAAAGGTCTAACCGAGAATAATGATTTTCGACTGGATCAAGTGAGTACCTTTGGCAATCGCTTGGGCTCCAAATCCCCAAAAAACGTTGTTTAGGGCCTCAAAACGTCCCTAGAAGTTTGGAACCCGAAAAAAATGCCAAGCTCGAAAACTATTTTTCGAGCCAGTGGATTAGGTGGGTGGCCACCAATATCCACTTATATCAGGGATCCTCAAGGAATTCAGGATATGCATGGAAAGAGTCATAAAAAAACTCCTCAATATGTCCACCAACATGTACGCAAACCTCCAAGTCTTCCAGTATTTGGTGGCGCAAATGATCTGTATTATTTTCGACACGAAATGAAAGAGGAGATATAATAAAGAAATGTAAAGGGATATCTTGGATATCCAATAATATAACATAAATGTATCATAGATTCAACCATAAACACAAAGATACAGTAATACACAATTTTCAATTAATGAGAGAAAATGTACAAAGACTGTAAAAACACAGAGTGGAAGACTCGCTAGATTGGTGGCACCTTATCTTTGAGAAGAGATGTGTCCCCTACTCACATTAAAAAGAAGATGATTTTAAAATGAGGCTCCAAAGGCCTTTTTATCATAAATAAAATCCAAAACCCTAACCCTGGAAGATGAAAAGCCAACAGTTTTGTGGACCTCATTTTGGGTAGTTTTGTGTATCAACTTCTCGGGGAGGTAACTTTGGCATACAATCTCCTTTTGGGGCGCATGATAGCTCATTGTAAAGGTATCATTGAGGAGATTCATTTAGGGTGATCAATAAAAGCCTTTGGCTATGTTTTAGAAGCTCTATCCCAAAAAACCTTCATTTAGGCCCTCAAAATGGCCCCAGTAGTTAAAAACTGCTAAAAATAGTAAATTACCAACATTGCCAGATAATTGTTTTGAGCCAGTTAGAAAAGGTGGGTGACAACTGATATCCACCTAGATCAATCCTCCCTCCTTAATAAGAAATGGTCTCTATTGCGTTGAGTGCCCGGGGGAGAGATAAAAGTGTTTGTTGAATATGCACCTTGATTAGTTGCTTTCCTTGTTCGAGAAGTTGCGTTGCTTAGCTTGTCAAAGGTTGTCACGAACCTATGGCTGGAAAGGTTGGACCTTTTTAACCAGTCTAGCTACATGATATGCATGTGTGAAAAAGGAATATTTACAATTTGTTGCAATCTTTTTGACCTACTTCTGTTGGATAGAAGGTGCTTGGACCGAGGTTGTAGTGGTTGGAGTATCCTTTTGTTCACCTTTTGAATAGATTGTGAAGAAGATGAATTTTGTAGTATGAGATACTACCTTGTGGAACTTTTTAGGTGGAACAGTAGTTAGAAATACATATGGTATTCTGTAGAGATGAACCCCCAGAGAAATAATGACATTGTGGGGTCAAGACTCATAACCAGCATGGCACTTCCACATATATGGTTGGCCAAAGAGAACATCACAAACATCCAATTGGGAAACATCACATAATACCTCATCCTTGAAGGGTTGTATGTCGTATGACAATTGACACTATCATCTAACACAAACATCTCATCCCTGGCGAAGCCACCCAATGTTGTATGGTTGCGGGTTTGGTGTTGTCGACAATCCCAACTGTTTGATGACCTTTGCTAAGATGATGTTCTTCTGGCTTCTGCTATCAAAAATTAAATGCAAAGGGGTCCCCTTCACCCACATATGTGAATGAAAAAGGTGCTCCCCCTCTTCAAGATCTGTTGGTTCTTCAAGTTGAATTGTTGCGGTCATGACAATAATAGTGGGGTATGCATCGATAATCTGTCTTTTATCAGTATTTTCATAATCTGGGTCCATCTCCTTGTCTTTGATCTCGGCCACCAATGACTGTTTTGAGCAACATTCATTGGTGTTGTGCCAGGGGATTTTGTGGAAATCACACCATTTTCTGATGTCCTTCTTTGTCTTCCCATGACCCTTCTTTTCCTATGGCTTGGACTGGTTTTCAGAAGACTATTTGTCAGGGTCATCTTTATCATACTTTGGTTGTTGCATATTTGCAGACCCAAACTCCCATTTGTTCTGGTGCTTAAATTTCTACTCAATTTTAACATCATATCAATAATCAGCACTAAGTGATGAGATGTACAAAAAATCCATTTCAATTTGGATGTATCTGTGTAGAGACCCATGATATTTCAAAACCAAATGTCATTTGGAGTCTTTGATACCCAGCTTGGTGCACAGGGTATGGAAGGTATTGGTGAACTCTAGAACTACTTGGCCCCTCTATTTCCACAGTGTGGTCCATCTCATGTATTGGTCGTCATAGTTTACAATAGGGTAATATTGTTCCTTTACCCCATCCACAAAAAACTCCCAAGTGGGCTCGACTCCATATATTCCAGACTCCTCTGTGGAAATTTGTTCCTAGTAAATTTCCCATGAATGTTTGACATGATGGAGAGCCTTAAGGAGTTCAAAGGTGATCTTTTCCCTGTTAGATATATTATGAACAGAGAAATAACCTTCTAGCAGATTTAACCATTTTTCTAGGGCATCTGCATCTATCCTTCCTTCAAATATGGAAATATAAAAATTAACTTGTACCTTGAAAGGCAAGGTTCCTTCAAAGTGACCACTTGATGAAGACACACCTATTGTTATCGACAAGCATTGAAGGATGAGGGAAAAATTCTCCATCATTTGGTCCCTCTGTCGTGTGAGAGCTTCCTCAAGCAACAGATTGATGGAATCATCTGCTCCGTCATTTTTATTTTCTTCTACCATGGAGGATTTATTGGGTGTGCAAAAGTGATTTTATTCAATAGAGACAAGCTTGAGACCCAAATTTCTATACTCGAACCTTGTCGGGGACATGCACTAAAAAAAAAAATGATCAAGAGTATCCTTCTCCGAAACCACTGATCCAGATTATTTTCGGCACGAGATAAGAGCAGAGATATAATAAAGCAATGTACATAGATATCTCCGATATCAAATAATATAATTTTTTTTATCAGAGATAAAACCATAAACATAGAGATACAACAATACACAATTTTCTATGAATGAGCAAAAATGTACAAAGACTGTAAAAATGCAGATTGGAAAACTCGCTAGAATGGTGGCAGCTTATCTCTGAGAAGAGATGTGTCTGCTACTCGCATTCGCAAGAAGATCATTTTATAATGAGGCTCCAAAGGTCTTTTTATCATAAATAAAATCCAAAACTGTAACCCTGGAAGATGAAAAGCCAATAGTTCTATGGACCCCGTTTTGGGTAGTTTGGTGTATCAACTTCTCGAGGGCGTAACTTTGGCATACAATCTCCGTTTTGGGTGCACGATAGCTCATTGGAAAAGTATCATAGAGGAGATTTATTTAGGGGATCAATCGAGGCCTTATCTTATCATTGAGAATATATATCCCAAAAAACCTTCATTTAGGCCTTCAAAATGGCCTCGAAAGTTAAAAACTGCTAAAAATAGTAAATTACCAAAATTGGAAAAGGTGGGTGGCCACTGATATCCACTTGGATCTGCAAATCATATCCCAGCACAAACTGGTACATTCCCAAAACATTGAATTTTTCTCCATAAGGGAAGGTTTGAATGATATGCAATGGTGGATTATTGAGAACCTGGATGCCCCAGCTAGGCTTCCTCACACATCATAGTGGGAAAGAAAGATTGACTATGCCTCCCTCGATAGTTTCCAACAATATAGGGACAAGGATGAGAAATAAATAAAGAATTCCATAGGAATATGTGCACAACTTCACAAGGAAGCACACATTTTGACACATAAATGGCACTTGCCTCCCGTAGAGGCACTCGAAAAGAAACAAATATGATGAAAAAAAATTTCAAGGAGGTCCAACTAAATATGAAGCAAAGACAAGAATATTCTTAGCCTGCAACTAGGGAAACAACAGATCTGATGGGATAACATCTCGTCAAGCTAAATAAAACACAAAATATGATTTAGGATTTCATGGTTAAATTGATGAGAGATATGAAAACCCTCTCACATATCAACCTCTCATGAAGCTGCCCTGTAAACACTCCTATACTGCAGAGTCATCGCTATTGCAGGAGAACATGAATCTTGGGAAGATTCCTTGAGAGACAAGGACAAACAAATAAAGACAAAAAAAACAAATTCAAATTTGTCCACAACCATCCCTTATTTTATCTTTCTGTCAACTATAATCAGTTTTATCTTATTCTAACACATGTCAACATCATTTTGGAGGGAATGTTGAAGATACTTGTAACTGCTTCTTGAAGAATCAAAGAAGACCCCATAATCAGTTACTAAGATTAATGTAAGTAAAGGAAGAGGCCCATTTTGAAAGGGCTCTTCAATCATTGTAAATTTGGGAAACACTTTTTGAACTAAAATTGAGAAGCCCTCAAGGCCTATTTTGTTAGAGATAATTACTTTTTTTGGTGGCTAGTTTGTTGTGAACTATTTCTAGTAGGTTGTTATGTTTTTTTCATGTGTTGTAAGGATGATGATTCATTTATAGACTTTTCTTGTTCAAACATAATTATTTCTTGCACTTTAGTTTCTTCTCTCTTATTATTCATCCTGAGATGATGAGTAGTCTATGATCTTGATTTCATGACTCAGACGAATATAGTTATTTCTTTGTATGCATGTGTTATCTAAATTTGTTTCTTCTTAAAAACTATCTCGAAGACGTCTTTGAAGAGATTACTGGAATTTGTGGCTTCTCATTGGTTACTGTAGTCGCTCCTAGCTAGGATAGGATAGATTATATTTTATTTCTACAAGTAGTTAGTTTCATATGAATTCTCCATTGCATCCATAACCATTTTTTCATCCCCAAACCCAGTAATGGAAGCCAGACCAGAATCTAGATGGGTCTCCTAAACCAAACAATGCATAGTCTAATTTGGACCATGTACTAGGAGGTACCCTTGTCTGTTGAAGGGAATTTTTTCCACATCAACAGAATTGGTGCTAGAAGGAGAGCCCAAATCATTTTGCTAGTGGTAACTTTCAACAATCGCTTGGTCATTCCTCTAATAAAATCCATGTCCAAAAAAAACTACCACATATCTCTTATGATCAAGAAATTACCTTCGAAAATTCCAATCCTGCATTTCAAAGTGTTATTGGGATCCTGGAAACCAACCCTGAATATTGGTACATTGTTCCTAATGAATACTTTTCTCAAATTTGGTGCATTACCCATTCTTTTGCCAGGTTACTTGGTTGCTTACCCATAGCTTCAACACTACCTAGGAGGAGATATTTCCGTGGACCTTTGAATCAGTCTAGCATTCTTGTTGGCTTTATTGAGGATTTGGTTGAGGATGCTTTACAAGAAACACCTCTAACTTTGGACCAGATACCTCCTATACCTCCAGGTCCTAACCCTACCAATTCTGAACACCACTTTAAAGGTGAACACTTTGGATTTTATTATGATGACATCATCTCTCACAATCGAAACGTAATCCTAGCATGGATGTCTTAAGGAACCTTAAACTTACCTAGACTTATGAATGAACATCTTGGATGTCCAGAAAGACTTATTCCGAAGTTTGACCCGAAAAAATCTTGTTCCATAGAAGATCGCATCAAGAACTTATATTTATCCATATGACTCCTTGATGTTTGCCACGAATATATGGTTTGTATTATCCTCCCTTATAATTTCTAGAACAAGGCTTCTAAATGGTATTACAGTTTACCAGTCGAATCCATAACCTTCTAGGAATATTTTGAGAAAGCCTTCCTCGAAAATTTTGAAGACGAGAAAACTCTCACAACCTTGTTTAAATAACTGGGAGCTTTAAAAATGGAGAAAAAGGAGAAGTCCAAGGATTTCAATTAATGTTTCATTATCATTCTCAATAGGTTCCTTGTTGATTATTCCCCTGTTAAATCCATGACCATAGAATATTACACTTCGACATTACACCCCTCCATAAGCATGTTTATAAAGCGAGTTGGAAAATTTACTTTAGCCCATAATTTATAATAATCCAAGGATGTTGAGAAAGAGTTTCTCTCTTTGAGAACCCATCCTACAACCAAGGAAACCAAAGCAACTGAGAAGAAACCTTTACTCTTGACCAAACCTTCTAAAAAAGATCCCAAGGACTTAGACAATGTAATCAAGTTGGTTAACAAATTGTCCAATGAAGTAATGGATCTCAAGAAAAATGATAGTGAAGGGCATTCCAAGAAGAAACATTTCCACTCGTTCTTTAAAAATAATGATAACCACCCTACACCACTAAACACCCTTGCTCTGACGTTAAATTTGGATGATTTTGATATGGACAACTTTCATTCCTATCACCAAATGAACCATTCTGAAAAAACCTACCCTCAATGGATTAATTCCATGACCCTGGTCATCAACCAAATATTAAATCAGAAGGAAGTTATTGATGACCAAACAAAAGAAACAAAAAAAGAAGAGACCACTAAGGATAAAGACACAATAGAGGCATCAACCATGTTTTTGCAGGACTATTGTTTAGATTTTGATGATGAAAAGGTTTAAGATATTTTTGTAGAATATACACATAAAAAAATATTCTTTGAAAGACTATACCTTGCATAGCAAAGGGGTAGTAGCTATCACTCCTTTACCTTCAAAAATTCTCCCTACCCCTAGGAAAATAATTCCTCCATGGCTTCTAAGAAGCCAAACAATCATGTATAGGCCAACAGTAATCCCAACACTTCGCAAGAAAATAAATCTCTGAACAAATATAAAACTCATGCCTTAGAATACAACACCATTGAGGATCTAAAGAAAACCAAAGCTAATTTTCCTAGTATGGTATTTGCGCACTTCCTTAGCAAGGATATTTTATTCTAGACACATTCAAGTCCACTAAACCTCAGAAAAAGACTATTGTTGTAATGGATAACAGTCTCAAAGCCGTTGAAACGAAAACAAAAGATAAAGTTGAAACAAATTCTACTGTAAATGCAACTAGTATAAGGTCGCACTGTAGATCTCAGGTCCCACATTTTCTCCTCACATTTGAAATTTTCAATTTCAATGTGCACAATTGTTTAGCAGAATTTGGTGCTTCCTCGAATGTGATGCTCTACTTAGTTTGTCAAAAGATAAATTCTATCGCAGAAAAAAGCATGACTAGGATCATACAATTAGATAGATTAGATGTCAAAGTAATGGGTGAACTAAAATATGTCATGATTATATTAACTTCTGACCCCATAATGCATCAGTTTATTGATATTGTTGTAGTGGATATTCCAGATTATTATGGTGTATTGTTAAGCAGGGAATGATCTACAAAACTACAAGGTTATTTCTCTATGGACTAGACTCACCTATGGCTTTCATACAAGGAAAGAACAAACCAAATCAGAGTGGACAATGAATCCCACATGAAGCACATGGTAACTGATCTTGAAGGTAAGAATGGTCCCATAATTTTCACTCATATTTCATTGGAAATTTTTTTTTAGAGGCTAACCGTCATTGTTATATAACACAACCATCTTCACTACACGCAGATGAACACTATGAACTCATTGATTGCACTCGAACTTAAGCAAATGACTGTAATATAGTAGAAATAAATAGTTTGTGTTTTACCAACTCAATTTTAGGTACTAACGTTTGGGCGTTGTTCTTTGATGGATCCATATCAAAACAATTCGAGGGAGGTTGTATACTCATTGACCTTGAAAAACATAAAAATCTTATATCCTATCATATAGAGCTCAAATGCATGAATAAAACTGTTGAATATGAATCCTTGGTCCAAAGTATGAAAAAGGATATTAATCTCAAGTTAAAATGGCTATGATTTTTTGGTGATTCATAAATAATCACCAGCAAGTAAGGAATATTATACGATGTCTATCTCCTCATTTGAAAGGTTACCAACATGAGGTATGGAACTTAATAAATTATTTGGACTCCTTTAACATTACTATTGTTATCCCCAAATCCTATGGATAACTAAGGAGATGATGTCTCAAGGCCCTCAGGTTGCAGACATGGAGTACTGAGAGCTAGCTTGACCAACAATGTCCACTTGCACAAACAGAGACCCACCTCATAACCACACCTCCAATTTCATCACAAAGATATCCACCACATTAGTTGGCTTCCGGAAGACATTGGGTTTTTCTCCATGAGGTACAAGGTAGGTATTATCGTGAGTGTCATTTCAATATTTGAGGTATATGAGTTTGTTGCATCTATTACTACTTTTGATTATGTACTGTTTGCTTGGAAATTATGCTCTTTTCCCTATTTTACTTTGGTATTTGACATTTCACCCTAGAAATTGGGTCACCCTTAGGGATAGGTTTTCTACTAGAAGGTCCTCTAAACAAGTCATTGTGTCATTCCCTACCATACTTGTCACTTTCCACACTTAATCCCCTCATCTCCTTATCTTTTTGGATTTTCAGGTGTACTGACCCAAGTAGGGCTTGTCCCTCATTTCATGGGAAGAAGGGGTTTAAGACCCAGAGGCTTGTATCTAGCAAAAGATAAAATCCAATCACTAACCTTCTGGATGCTCACCCAAGGATCTCGAGGACAATGAAATGTCTCTAATAAGAAATTTAAGGGACCCGTGAAAAATAACTAATACAAAATTCTAACCAAGGTGTAGCATGTGTGGGCATTGTTTTTAATGCTTAGGTAGAAGCCCCACACATGTTTTCAACTTGGGGAAGCATAATGTTTTCAGAATTGGTTTATTTTGATGAGGTGCTTTGGATGTCCATGCTTAGATGGATATTTTATTTATTTGATTTACTCATCATGATGCATTTGAATTTAGACCCTTAGATAATGTATTCATTTGTCTTTACAGGACCTAGTTGGTGGATAGTTTTGGAAGAACACGCTTATCTTGGGCTTCCATGGGGCATGAAGCCCACATATGGGATGCTAAGATCCCACACTTTGGATGATGATGACATGCCTTTTGAGGCTTACAGGACACCTTGGAGGATCTTTCCCACCCCCTACATGCCAAACAACTTGATTGAAAAGGGGAAAATGTCACCTTTTTGGGGCTTAACGTTACCCAGGGATAGGGTTTGGTGGTGATGATGGAAACTTGGCACATTTTGAAGGAAGAGGCCCATGTATCGAGGAAGAAACGTCTTGGTTGAATACTATTGTCTTTTGGATGCCTAGACTTTCTTTCTCCAAATCAATGACTTGACCAAAAGTGTCAAACATTGCCCAAAAAGAGGGTGATGTCCCAAAAAGAGGGTGATGTCATCTTTCTAAGGTTTCTTTTATGTGAAAAGTATGAAATAAAGAATATTATTTTTGTAAAGGGGAAAGATAAGGGTTGTTGACCCCTTGTCTTGTGTTTTACCCTAAGTTTTTTGGACAAACTATGTTTATAGGATTTGTATAAATAGATATCAACTATATTTCATTTTTCATCATAGCTCTCCCATTGTGAGAAGACTAGTGGCTGAAAATTTCTCCATACTTGAGAATTTTTGGTATCTCTCTCTCTTGAAAATTAGTTTTAGTGTTATCTCTTGGTGAATGGATGAGGCTAAGTGGTGTGCACCTCTTGGAGGATTATTTACTTGCTCTTGGATGGTAATTTCTTAGTGACCTAGGGTTTGATCTCTCTCTTTCTTGGAATTGATAAGAAAAACTTGCATTTGTTAGTTATTTCTTGATTTTTCTTGGTTATTGTTGGTTGAAAACCTAGAAGGAGTATGTTGTATATACCCTCCATTAAGCTCCATCTTATTTTCTAAGTTTATAAGTCATTTTTTGTAAGGGTTTCTAGGATAAGTATGAGTGTGTACACCCTCTTAGACTCGCCCTAGTTTGATTGGCATGCCCTAGGGAGTAAGAGGATTTACACCCCTAGGGATTTTATTTGTCTAACTTGTTATTTAAAGACTCCATTCACCAATATTTTAAAGGCACTAGTCTGACTTTTTGCATTGGAGAAATAAATTATTTTCCTTGGTAAAGGCGTTTTGGTGAGATATCAATCTTGTTCAAGTTGGAATCTTTTGTGGATTCCTTGAGGTTGCTAAACTCTCTAGGGCGTCTTAGTTCTCTTGATATTCTTGGAGCTATAACAACTTAAAATCTAAAGCCATTAGGGATGAGGAAAATCATCTTGTTTTCTTGATTTTAACTTGCAATTTGACTATGGAAATTTGATAGTAAGCCGTTGTTATTATTCTACCTCTAATTGGTGAAATTTTGGTTGGATTACTTGCTCTTTTTCATGGTTAAAAGTTTTTGCTATAGAAAATCACTACTACAACCACTTGGATGTCATAAATATTCTCTGAAAATGTGTCATTGCATCCATATAAATACCATTAAAGTTGTGCCAGAGTGTCGTGAACTTATCTACATGTTTTATGCTTCATAACTCAACTAATACTTGATGTTTTAAGTGGTTAAATTTTCAGTATTTACTTGATTTTATTGCCGATGTGTATTTTTGTTGAATTCTTCAATTAGGGACAACAAGATTAACTTGTTTGTCCACATAACATATACTTCATACAGTTGATTTTCCTCATGTCTCGAGCAGGTACACACACTCTCAGTAGGTACCCAAGTACTTGGAAACCTTAAAACCACTCTCGAGACTCATCCTCAAGCCTTATTCCATATAGAAACTTGACCTATAGGGGATTTCATTTCCCCCTAAGGTCACCTGAGATTCCCCTATTGAGGTGATCACTTCACTTCTAAAGAAATGATAATACCTATATAAGGTGAAAGTGGGTAGGTGTTCTCTTAGTTGTCTCCATATTGTGGTTTGGGTCGGTCATTTCCCAACCTACAACTTGTGCAATAAAAACTACAATACCTTGTTCTCAAAAACAAATCGGTGATACTTTAGCTGACACATCATCTATATTCACACCCTTGAATAACTTTTTTACTTTGAAAATTACTTTCAAGCCTTCCATACCCAACAAAATAACCAAATGGAGGGTGTTTAACAATGACTCTCAAATGATAGGATTTATTAACAAGATTGATAGACGATGAGGTAAACCAACAAAATCTATAGGAATATCATGATGAGGAAAATACAATCAAGGCTAACTATATCCCAAGGAATGTATTGTCACTTGAAAATATTTTTGATTTGGATTCCATATTTAGGACAATAATGAATCCAAATATGAAGAGCTCAACCATGATTCATGCTTTGGTGAATCTAAGATGTCCTGAACAACCCAAATTTATCAACTTAGGAACTTGTTGTTCGGAGGAAAAAAAGCATACCTTCATGCAATGTTTCGAGAAGTATCAGGATGTATTGACATGGACCTATGAATATTGGAATTTGAATGAAACTCACATCATTCCCATCAAATAGGGTGTAAAACATTTTTAGTGGAAACTCAAGAAGGTGTTGAGGCAAGGAATGGAGAGTCCTCACTCAAGCATTTTTTAATCCCACTAGGGTAGGTGAGATAGGCAGGATTGTTACCTTGGGATTATAGTCTATTCAAAATTATTAACCAACCCTCAATAAATATGTTCTTGGGCCTAATGTTGTTATCAAGTTGTGTGTTTTTGCTTAAAAAATGTGAAAAAAAAAAAGTGTTTTGTATAAAGTTTATGAAAAATTAAATGAACAAATAAAGAATACATACATATGAAAATCAATAACACAAGTCTCAATTGAGAAGAAACCATATTTTTTTACTAATGATGAATTTTATGAGTTACAACCAAATTCCCCTTTACAAACCCTTGCAAGGATAAGGACCATAATCAAACTTAGAAGTCTAGAATGGAATTTAACTTCATATCAAGACAAGTTAAACCAGATCAATTCAAGCCACATGCTCATCAAGTCTTGACTCTACAAAATAGCCTTAATCATAACTTTAAATGAATTTGGAAATTCTAATCAAACTATTTCCAAGCTAAGCGAATGACCTTCTTAAGCATGTCAAAAGTCTATGCTTCTCAGTCCTTTATTCTTTTCCACCTTTAGAATAATCTTGTTGTCAAAAAGAGGATTTATCTCTCATGAAAATCAGAAGATGAAATAATGACTAACATAAATCTCACTTGAATACAAGAGAAAACTTTATTAGAAATATCTTTTTTTAATTTCTCATATCTAGCTTGTCCTCCCTTTCCTTCTTTTATTCTCCAAAAGGTAGTTTTCAAGTAGTTGAACTACTTTTAATTACTAAAGTAAAACAAATTTAGTTAATAATAGGAAAAGTATGTTTATGATAAGGATAAATAATAATTAAATATAATAACTAATAGGAGGGGTGTTGGCAGCAAGCTAAAATAAGAAAGAAAGTGTGCATGAAGAAGAATGACAGTTGGAAGAGAAATTGTGGGAAAGAAAGCATGGAGGAGGAAAGCAACAACTGGAAAGAAGCACAACATGTGTGCATGCAAGAAGGAGGTGATAGCTGGAAGGAAAAAGCGAACGCATGCGGAGAAGGAAGACCTAATGACAGTAGAGTTAGGGTTTTTGGTAAGAGTTTTTGTGTAAACGGCTGAAGAGCCCGATAGATATAAATATAGGCAAGCAGGTATCAAAAAGAGGTTCAGAGATTTTTCGAAGGTTGAGATTTAATGTTGTTGTAGAGTTGAGCTCAATTTTATGTAATGTTTTGATAAGAGAACTACTTGTAACGAGTGAGATAAGTGAGAGGTAGACCTCAAGGATCAGATTGCAGGCTGAGGATCCTAGTGCGATCTAGCTCGCCTCACAGAGATCTTATTGATCTAAGGAGAATTGTAAGTGCGAGGCACGAGAACTTCAAAACTACCATAATAAGAGAGCCAAGAGCCAAATCTTTGTGGACATAGCCCTGGGAGGGGGTGAACCACGGTAATACCTATGTAATGTGATGAATGCATGCATATATTTGTTTACTTTTGTTAGTTAAATGTATGTGATAAATGAATGAGTTATTATATTGTTTAGTTCATTGTTGTTGTGTTATTAAATTCCGAAGGTCAAATAACAATAATTTTTAATACAAATCATAAGTAATGGCTCAGAACACAAACCTCCTACTCAATCCTAGGCTATAAACACCTGAGTCTTACATCCACCCATAAAATCTATCTCGAGTGAGACTACGCAGTGCATTATGTGTGTTGTGTTTCCTTTTGGTTCACCAGAAGGGCCGATAGTTTTAGGCTTTGTTGGTACCCTGAAAGATACAAACCTCGGGTCAATAGCATAGAGTTGTTCGGGAGGTTAAAAACAACAAATGGTTTCATTGCTATTATAAGAGGAACAAGAAAGAACTGAGTATATGAGATAGAATGCATGTGGAAAAAATGAGCAAAACTAGAAGGCCGTTGAGTCACTAGAAGGGAATGTTCAGACCGTGGAACCCCACGAAAGCAGAAATCGAAGGTTGGCTGAGAACTAAAGAGCTAGAGTTTTCCTAGAAAGATAATAGAAACCCTATCCTAATGCCTCACAAATATCTGGATAAATACGTGTTTACGGATTTACATGAAGTCTTTTTCTATGATTTTCCTCACCTACTGTAGGAGTGGATACTAAGGTTGAAAGATAACCATGCGATGAACCAGATCTGACAGCTAGATTGGACCCCAATACAAATTGACTAGTTACAACAGGTGAACAACAAATTCACTCGCGCAGTTGACTTTTGGCTTGATAGTATTGTGGTAGGTTTCATCACAGAATTTGCAGTTGACACAACGAATTCATACAGTGTAGCAGAGAGGGAATTTCTACACGGACCTCGCGGAAGGTACATTCAATCACTGTATACTTCGATTAAAATACTACTATATAAAAATGGTGTAATGACAATGGAAGAAGACAAATAAACTTCCCTGCATGCATGGGGGAAGGGGGGAAGCACTGATAGAGGGAAGGATAAATGGTCGAAGGAGAGGATAAAGGAAATAAGGAGGAGGAATTATTGGACCCGATCTTGATGGATGATGACCAGCTTAAGTGGATCTTGGCGTCACCTAGAATGACACGTAGTGGAGTACCCTATCAATATAAGGTGAATACCAAGAAAAGAGTCGTAGTCGCGAGGGAGGGTTTGGCAAGCGATGAAGAAGAGGTAGAGGATCTCTAGGTTGTGGAGTAGATTGAGGAAATCTTGTGCGCAACCTATGAGAGAGAAAAAAGAGGCCCAAGAGCAGGAGGAGAAGATATCCATCCTTTCCATATTAATGTCAGTGTCTAACCCATAAACCCATGTGCGACTAATACACAAAATACAACATCACCATTTAGACAACCAAAGTTCTGCGGAAGTTCAATAGTGAGAAGCACATCTACCACAAGAGAAACAAATGGAGCATCCAATTCAGGCAGTAATAGTCAAGTATCTACACCATGCAGCGGAGGTAGCAATTCAGTATTTAGAATGGGAGGGTATGACCCCACGATCAGATTACCAGAACTTCGAGGAGAAGCAACAGAAGACATGGAGAAGCATTTGTTCATTTGTGCAAAGATCTAGGAGGAAAAACAGATCACGGATGAAGATACCAAACTTGCGCAACTAGCGATCATGGTAAGAGACTGTGCACTAGACTGGTACATGAGTCTAGACACAAACAGTGCTCCTGGGATGACGAGGACACTGGAAGACATCAAGAAGCTACTAATTAATGAGTTCCAAAAGTCGAGATTAGAGGACTAGTACATGAATGAAATGATCAAGATCAGACAGAAACCAGGTGAGTCTGTATGGGAGATTGACTAAAGATTTAATTGATTGAAGGGAAAGTTAAAATGCCTTATGACCGAGATGAAACACCGGCATATGTTTGTCAAATCACTACTCCCACACCTAAAATACCCCTTACGACAACAAAACTTTCAGGTGCAGGCCAAGGTGCCATAGGCAGCCTTTCATCTGGAAGAGAACCAGTACCAACAGACGGACCCAGATATTGAAGAATTGAAGGAGGATTTGAAGAACCTCACATTTTAGTTGAATCAGAACAAGAACAAGGACAAACGAGAAGTTGTTTGGTGCATGACATGCTGGAAAAAAGGACACCACAAGAATGAATTTCCAACATTCATGCCGTATATGGAAATAGGCATGCCAAACCCACTCCCACAGGAAGGATTATGGTGCGAAATATGCAAGAAACTAGGTCACAACCCTTATCACTGCATGATGATGAAAAAGTACCAGACGGTTCCCAAGAATTCTTATTGCACCTTTTGTAAGTCTGTAGGCCATGACCCTTATCACTGCACGATGATGCAAAAGTACCAGATGGTTCCCAATAATTCTTATTGCACTTTTTGTAAGTCTGTAGGCCACAACGACAAAGATTGCAGAACTATGGAGTTGATGCGGGAGAGAACATTGGATGCCTACAAGGTACAGGACAAAATGATGACTAGGAAAATAGCTCCACAGTTCAATCAATCCCTAGCTCCATACAATATTGCACAGCAGTAGTACAACACTATGCAACAACCATACAACAATACACAGCCATAGTACAACCCGGCACAACCCCGGTATAATACTGCGCAGTACAACCATGAACCATCATACAGTGCACAGAGGTGGGAAAGAGCAGGATATCTAGGAGGAGGATGAGTCAGAGGAGGCTTCAGACGTGGAAGAGGACCAGTCACATGTCACAATTGTCAACATCTAGGACATTATGCAATGGAATGCCCACTGCTACCAACAACTTGTATGTACTGTTGTGCATCGGATCATGAGACAAAGGAATGCCCGGCACTATTAGTAAAGATCCAGGAAAAAAGGAACCAGAACAACCAGAATGTTCAATGGATTTTAGCCAAAGCAAGGGAGGATGGATGAAATATCAACATAGTCACCTGTGGAGTAACGAAGAAAGGAAATGACACAACCCGACAAGAACCTGCACAGAACCAGTGGGTAAGGAAGAACATCGAACCAAGGAAGCAGTTCGATGCACCCAAAGAAAAGGAGACTTTTAAGAAAGCCACACAGGAATTTCAAAAGAAGGACACAGCATCGAATTACACTACACAACCAGCCCACGAAGCCCCAGAATATGAAATGTCGCCATCATTGGATCATACCAAAGGAATGTTACTCAAGGGACAAGTAAGTACTATCAAAGACTTTTTGCAGTCATGCATCAAAATATTAAGTGATCCTTCATCTGTGAAAATATTTCAAAACATCTTATAGAAATGTAGCAACGAGACAGAACAAAAGCTAGAACCAAAGATTGTCAATAACCTACACACAAGGAGAAGAACAAGTAGGGAATTCAGATTGAATGCCAACATTGGGGATTTCAATATGGGAGATATCATACTGGGCCTAGGATCCGAAGTAAATGTACTACCCAAGAAAACCTAACAATGCATGGGAGAACCAACCTTGGGATATTTGAATGTCCAATTAAAACTAGTGAACCAGCACAGAGTCCTACCAATCAGGAGGCTGAAGGGCGTAATGGTAGATCTTGATGGTGTGTGCACCAAAGCAAATTTTGAATTCATCGAAATAGTAGATGGCACAAAACCATACCTACCATTACTTGGTCTAGATTGGGAATTTGACAACTAGACCATAATTAATTTGAAGACAAGAAAAATGACATTTCAATCTATAGATTACAGAGTTATAGAACCACTAGATCCATCAGAAGGGGAAAGGTTCGTAGAACCCACTTGCCTAGACTTAGAGGAAATCGACCAGTTATACAGAACAATAGCGCTCAAGGAGGATTATGTAAACCCAACTGAATAAGGGGTGATTAGTTGGTGTAGTATTACTTCATGCACTACGGATTCATACACTGGGTTAGAAAACTGGCAGCAGAGACTACATGAAGTATCCACAAGAAGATGTGCAAGAATAGACTGCGCAGTACGATGGATAGGCATAGAAATCGCAAAACCACCCAACTTCCATGGACTTAATGATTTGGAAACATTCTTGATACAATATGAAGATATAGTATTAGAGAACCAGTGGCTAATAGCACTAGACTTAGCACTCAAGGCCACGCCCACCAGATGGTGGGGCACACACAAGGAGACCATCACAAACTGGTACCAATGTAAGAGGCTACTACGCATAAGGTTTGACACAGCATAGAAAAACAACAAACAATAGAAATATGAAGGATTAGGGACACCAACAAAACACTTGATGGAGTGTGAAACATTGGGGAAATTGACACCACCAGAGGAATGGCCTCACCACTTTATTCATACATTAGAAGGCATACCAACAAAATAGTATATAGATTAGGAACTGCGTAAAGGAACTACAACATGGACGACATTGCAACAAAACTTTACCACCACTTTCTCATTCGAGCATGAGAACCCAAACATAGATGCAGCTCTGAAACAAATCAGAGGAGTCATATTCATTAAGGAGACAAAAGTAGAACTTATTACCGAAGAGCAGCAGAAAAATAAACAGACAGTCAAGGAACTACTGTCATGTTACCAGGTACAGGAGGACATACTGGATGAAGAGAACCCACATGACATTTAGATTGCAGAAGTAGAAGGTGACAAAGACCTAAAGGGACCACAAATAGAATCTAAATTTATTTACGCACCAATCAAGTTAAAGAACTTTAACATCGATACAACGGAACATCCCAAAATGGCTAGCATTGGAAACAATTGGGATGACCCAACAGTAGAAAGCATTACATAACTGTTGTGTGAATACAACAACTTATTTCCTACAACATTTACAGAGGTGAAAGGTATAGTAGGTGAACTAGGAGAAATGAAAATACCTCTCAGACCTGAAGTGAGACCGATCAGACAATGACCATATATACTGAACCCTATATATAAACAGAAATTTAAAGAGGATATTGAACCAGTCGAGGAATCAGAATGGATAAGCCCGATGGTCGTACAGGACAAGAAACAAGGAAAATGGATCAAGATATGTGTCGACTTGAGGAAGTTGAATGATCCAAGCCTACATGACCCATTCCCTACTCTGTTTACGGATGAAGTGCTAGAGAATGTGGGGGAACATGAAGCGTACTCATTCACTGATGAATTCTCAGGTTACCATCAGATTAAGATAGCACAAGAGGATAGATACAAGACCAATTTCATGACAGAATGGGGATCTTACCAATATATAGTCATGCCCTTTGGAATGAAGAATGCACCAGCAATCTTCTCTAGAGTGGTTATCACAGCATTTAAAGAAATAATCCACCAGTTTCTCGAAGTATATCTGGACGACTAGACAATTTATAGTCTATTGAAAAACCATGTATACGTCTTATGCTTGATGCTAGAGTGATGCAAACAGTGTTAAATATCACTGAACATAAATAAATGTATATTTGGAACACCGTTTGAGATACTATTGGTCCATATAGTATGAAAACAAGGGCTATTGGTTGATCCGGCAAAGGTCATCGTCATCATTAATTTACCAGTGCCAAAAACAGTCTGTCAGCTACGAGCGATGTTAGGACACACATGATACTATCAGAAATTTATCAAAGGATATGCACAAATCACAACACCAATGGAAAAATTGCTAAGGAAGGATACAAAGTACCAATGGAATGACGAGTGTCAACACGGTCTGGATACCCTGAAGAAAAATATGGTCACTACACCGATATTAGTATTTCTGGACTGGGGAAAGACATTCCATGTGCATGTAGATGCATCAGAGATAGCACTGGAAGCTATATTAGTGCATCCAAGATCAGGAGACTTGGATCACCTGATAGAATTTGCAAGCAGAAAACTATATGACTCAAAACAGAACTATAACACAACGGAAAGATAAGTCCTAGATATGGTTTATGCACTTCATAAGTTCAGACACTACTTATTGGGAAAACATTTTAAGATGTTTATAGATCACTCAGCCCTAAAGTACCTAGTCAATGAGCTAGTGTTGGGGGGGAGAATTTTTTTATGGTTACAGTTATTAATATGACTTCGAAGTAATCTTCAAACCAAGAAAACTAAATGCAGGCCTTGACCACCTATCACGGGTCATGAATGGAGAAGAACCCACAAGCTTAGAAGATAACTTTTTGGATGTAAAACTATTCTCGGTGAAGAAAACAAAACCCACACTAAGAGAGGGGGGTGAATTAGTGTGTGAATTATTTTAACAATTTATTTTCACAAGTTACTGGTTAAAACGTAATTGAACAGATTAAGAACAATCACATCATAATTATAATGAACACAAAGAACCAGATGTTTGTATAATATTTTTATAATTGATATGAACATAAATATGAATATATGTGATCGAGGATTTTCTTTTTAGCACCAACTGAAATAAGGAGCACCAACCCCTCGGAGAGCACCAACTCTCTACCAAGACCCAGCTTGGAGAAAGACCCAGCTTGCTGCAAATCCCAGCTTGCTGATAGAACCTAGTCTATCCAACTAGAGTCTATTCAACTCCAGTAGTAGTGATCCATTATAGAATCAATGATCAGAGATATACTTTAAGACACTCATCACCACATTTCATCTTCTCTTTTATTCACATTTTCTTTCCTCTAATATCTTCTTGGAATCTGCTTCAACTTATTTAACTTATGTTCTGAACTGCATTTTATCTTCTCTCTGTTATTCACATTTTTTTTCCTTTGATGTCTTCTTGGAATCTTCTTCAACTTTTTATCTTCTATATTGGACCGTAGAGACACTTTATTCTCACCACTTTTTCTTGTTTGTATATTCTTCAAACTGGTGTGAAATTTAAAACAACGTGTCCCTTTATTTGAACCATTGTACCTTTTAATTTAAAATGATAATCTAAACTTTAATTAATATCATTTTTTTTTTATTCTTTATTCATATTTTCATGATTTATTATCTTTTAATCATGACTTTGTATCAGTTCATTTTTGTCATAAATTGATCATAGTCATGGATCAATTTAATCCTTTATACTCGATGCCTAATCTTTGTTATATTTACAGAGACCAGATTCTGTGAAGACACTTCCTTCAAACCATCACATATGATTGTGCGTTACATAACCACAGGCTTTACCAATTATAGCGACATGTTATAATTTTCCTTTAATATTCTTATAACATATGACCAACGATGGTGATCGAATGTGAAGCTTGAACGAGTGCTTGAGTGCTTTACCAAATCAATGGTCATGATTCAATCTCCTGAAGACATGCATGGATGATGGGATTTCGGTACTTTTCCCTTCGAGTTATCTTGAATTCCAATATTTACTAAACTCACGATCACAAAATCGCCGAAACAATCAGACGATTCATATTACCCACTGATATGGATGGTTGTCGGGATTTCGGTGCTTTTTCCATCAAGTCTTCATGACTTACTACATTGAAAAATTCTCGATTATGATATCATCGATACAATCGGATGATTCACGTTTATCTTGCAGAGATACATCAACGGTCCACCTTAAAGCCTAATCTGATCCCTTCTTTCCTTAATCGAACGGTTGTGTCTTAATCAGGCATTGATATGTGTGGCTGTCGGGATTTCATTGTTTTTGACTTTGAATCTTCATGACCTCCAATAGTCCCTTTCGACATTTCATCATTTTGGACTTCGTGATGTTGTATTTTTTGCTTACAACGAAAAACTCTCGAAGTGGTAACTATCGATACTATGGATCATCTGATGCGTGTCCCTTTCGAAGTTTCGACACTAGAAACTTCCGGACTATAGAGTATTTTCTTAGTGGTGAAATATCCCGAAGTAGGACTCCCAAAGTAACATAAATGCTTATGTCACTTGATGATGTGTCACCAGCCTATTGGTTTCCACGTGTCATACATATTCGTGATTTTCACATACCTGAAATGTTGTATCAACTTGACACTTGTCAGTGTCTTATTGTGCCACGTGTCCTTAGTTGATGTGGCATGCTGAGTCATTTTGCCTTGGTTCAAATCCAATAGCCCTCCAACACTTTCAATATCCAACAACCCACAATTCTATCGTGATTTTGCATTTTTCTATTTGGGAGGTTTAGCACTTCCAGTTTTTGACTTTCCAGTCAGTGAAGTGTTGAACCAACACCATGTGTCCTCTGGCTAAATGGTCAGGATTCATTCTCGATCCAGTGGTCTTAATTGGATCGCGAATTCGCGTTTCGGTATTTCAAGAATCATGCTTCGATCTTTCAACTCACAATCTCCGAATTCCTGAAATCCGGTATGCCACTCTCGTCAGATCGATGACCCACGTCGCTCCTCCTGATCGACGGTCCTTATATTATCTTTATTTCGTGTTTTGGTATTTCAAAGATTAGAGCACCTCCCTTCTTCTGACACCTGATTTCTTGATATCTGATTTCCTGATATCCCCTTACGTTGTATCGATGGTCCATGACCCTCCATGATCCAATGGTTCAGATCATATCATGATTTTTCATTTCATGAGTTCATGCAACACTGTCTTTGACTTTCCCGATCTGTGAGTCAACGAAATTACAATCACTTGCCACATGTCCTCTTGATCCAACGGATTAGATCATTTCGTTGCTTTGAAGTGTTAACTAACTCCTGGGCTTATCCTCCTTGCATCTCCACTGGATCCGTTGACTGGCAGTTATTCTTGAAGAAGATCAACGGTCACTATATTTCAATGGTCCTTAAGCCCATGGTCACTCAAATGACCAATGCGCATTGTATCAGATGATCAACATGGTCAAAATATTTGATCAGACGACTGCTGAGCTTCTCATTCTAATTAGATGGATGCTGAGGTTTCTTCACTATGACCGGATGATTGTTGAGGCTCTTCATTCGCTAAATCTTCTGAGATTTAATATAGTCGGTCATTAGTTCTCCTAATCTTTGATCTCTGCATTTGCCAACCCTCCTGATATTCTATCAAAGGATTTTTTATCCTATCGTGATTAACAATAATCACGAATTTCTTTTGCAACCTGATATAATGTGCAATGTTCTCTTCCTTCTGAGCTTTGGTCTTCATACTACTCGCTCGTCCTATTTTCTCCTCCTCATGAGCTTGCACTTTTCCTTCTTTGCATAACGTATGACATCTTCTATTGACTGATATATTGTTGAAATCAATGACAATTTCATCTATCATTTAATAACAAATCATCTGATCGATTGTCAACATCAATGAATGTTGACATCAATGACAATATTTCCAACAATCTACCCCTTTGTCATTGAGGTCAACACACTAACTTCATATACAAAACTCCCCCTGTGTTGATGCTTTCATTTTATGAAGTTTTCATTTATATGAAGTTTCTCTCCCCCTTTGACATCAATGGGAAAGGGTTTCTTCTCCTATGATCTATCTGTATAAGTACTTCTTTGACCACTGGTAACTCCTTATGCAATCAATCTTTTCCTGTTATAACAGAATGAATCCTTCTATTTTTGATTTCTATCTCCCCCTGAGATATTCAATACATATATATTTTAATGATTTTTGAAAAAATATCTACCACCTATGGTAAGCTCTATATGTTACTAACCAGACTGACCTTGGGTAAATATTCCTACAGACATGTTCTGCCAATCATAGTTGAATGACTTCCCTTGTCAATATGCTTTCTCTCTTTCTGACTATTCTCGACCTTTGTTTCTGAAAAGGTAGATCTTCTTGATAGGGTTTCTTCCCCTGTTGATTTACTAACTTCTTATCTTAGTTGATTGGGATTTTTTTTTTATTTTTTTTTTGGTGTTTCAAATGAGTAGTCTTTCTTGATACAAATTTTTGTAGTGATCGAGTCTTTTCAAGATTTAATGTAATTAGTTTCTTATTTACTAACCAAAACTTCACTTGAGTTTTTACTAACTGTTCTCCCCCTTTATTTCTATAAAGGGTATCATTTTCTAACAGGGTTTCTCCTCTTTTTTTTTTCTATAGGATGTTATGTACCTCATTTTTTACATTAGAATACTACTATTGTGGATATTGGAACACTGCGCAATTGTAATTCATCCTTTTTTAAAACAACCCTTGGTTCTATTCATCGATTCTCATCGAACTCTACCAATTGTTTTTATATCATCCGCCTTGACATTTGTACTCTCAACAATCTTATGTATCTTAAGATTGTAGAACTTGTATGCTTTCTTGGTAGTAGCATATCTAAGAAGAATACCTTCATCAGATCTGGCATCAAATTTTCTAAGATTCCTCTCAAGATTTTTGATACAACCCTTACTTCCAAATACTTTGAAGTATTTTACAGAATGAGCTCTCCAAAACATGGTTCACAAGGAGTTTTACTATTGTTAATATTGAGTTAACCTCTGTTCAATATGAATACTAATGTTCTTACAACTTCCCTCCAATATCAATACTAATTGATGGAATATTCATCAGACAATTAGCTTCATCTTCGAGGTCCTCATTGAGATAGGGACACTTCGATGCAAAATGACCAACTTTTCCACAGTTAAAACATTTTTAAAGAGGTTTGCCTTTGTACTTTCCTTTCTGAAGTTTTCTAATGAAATTGGCTTCTTCCACATCAGATTCTTCATGATGGCTGGATTGAGATTTTTTCTCTTGATTTATCTTTATGTCGAATGCTTTGAAAGCTATTTCATCTTTTGTTTATTTATCATGCCCTATTCTCATTTCATATGCTGTAAAGATTCCATGGAGCTGATCAACTGTGAGTGTACTTAGATTGGATCTATCTTTAATTGAAGAAATATTTGCATCATATCTCATAGGTAATGACCTTAAGATTTTGTGCACAATGGGTTTATCTGTAACTTATTTTTGTTGTTCTAGGATTGAAGATTCATCATCAACGTCATCATTGTGTGCACCAAAAGATTCTTTATCCTTGTTTTGAGAATATTCCTTATTAGAAGTTTTATCCCCCAAACTCCTATTATTAACTTCAACAGTTTCAGGAGCAATATTTTCTTCATCTTTATTATTTGGTACTTGAGATTTTATTTTGCGTATCTTCTTATTTACTCTTGTTGTCATATTGTGTGAAGCATTTATTATTAATTGTTTTCTTGAATTCCAATAGTTATAGGCTTTGTGACCATATTCACCACAACTATAGCATCTCATAGTGTAACAATGTGCAACAATATGTCCAACATGATTGCAATTCCAAAATCTTATATTGTTGTTGAACCTACCAATTTGTTTTCTTCCATGATGCCTACAGTCCAAGGCTTTATGACCATATTCATTACAAGAAAAAAAATAACCTTTAAATACACTCTTGTACCTTCTTTGATTCATCCAAGAAGGCGTCTCCCTTCTGAACTTGCTTTGAGGACTATGAATAGATTATTGATGTCTTCCATGATCAGATCTTCTGAATTTTGTAGTGTTTCTTTTATTTCTTGAATGTGTAGAAAATGAGTCATACCTGCTTTTACTTTTTGCAAATGAAGAATTTGTTTCAGACCTGTCTTCATCCTTTACAACTGAAGGAACCGTGTCAGACATGTTTTCACCTTTTACAGATGAAGGACCTGCATCAAATTTCTTAGGGATACTGATCTTTTCCTTATTGTATCCAAGGCCATATTTGTCACTTGGTGATCTATGACTATCTAGGATCTCATCTAGGGTCATGGAGCTAATCAAGAACTTGTTTTGGGTGTCTGACTTCTGAACCTTCTTTCTAAGATTCACAACTTCTGCTTCCATCTCATGACAGGATTCTTCCTTTTTGTCCAACTAGCTCCTTACTACCTCTTCTCTCCTTTTGGATTCTTCAAGTTGGATTTTAAGATTGACATAGTTTTCTCTTAGTTACTTTAGATCTACAATGTTTTTTCTTGAGACATCATCTTCCTTCTTTTCTTCTTTTGCTTGACTGATTTCATTTTTCAGTCTGTTGATTTTCTCTTCATTTTCTTCTGTTAGACCAACAACTTTTGTTTTTAATCTTTTGATCTCATCTTATTTTTTTTCTAACTAAATCTTTTGCTCAAATATGATTTCTTTATTGTAATTGATCTTTTCTTTTATTTCTAGGATATGCTTCTGATTTCCAAGCTCATCATTTTCCTTCTCCTTTTCTTTTACTTGATTAATTTCTTTCTTTAGCTTCTCGATCTCCTCTTCTTTTGCTTCTAATTGATAGTCCTGTTCATATATTATCTTATCACTATCCTTGAGAATTTGATTTGTTTTCACGACATGTTTTTGACTCTTTTCAAGGAATTCTTAAGTGTAGTCATGAAGATAGCTATAGTCTCATTCATTATGGTGATAGAGGTATTCATGGAAACTCCAATCAACCTTTTCTTTGGACTTTGATAGTTCTTCTTCTTCTTCTTCAATGGGATAAATGCTAACAGAACATTTTGTTATTGTATCTGAGTCTTCTTCTTTACTTGCAGAGGAGGATTTAATACCACTGTTATTGCAGTCGAAATATTGTGGGGAGTCCTTACTTTTATTGATGGTCGAGTATTCATCTTCATCCTTGATAGGAATGTCTTCTGTGTCTTTATTTTTTATTTAATACATATTTTCTAACTTCATCCATAAGTCCTTGGTGGATGTGCATAGTCCTATTATTGTCTTGACTGTATCTGATAATCCATTGAGAATAATCTTCAATGCCACTTCATTGTTCTTCCTTGCTCTTCTTTGGATTGTAATTTTGGATAAATTCTTTGATGTAGTTAAGTCCCAGGGCTTGCTTACTACTGAATTCCAAACCTCGGATCCTTTTGACTTCAAAAACTGTTTCATATTTTCTCTCCATGAGAAATAATCTGTCCCATTGAATAAAGGAGCTTCAATTGTGGAGAGAGCCATGTGTCCACCCATTTCTTCAGGATCTGCCTTCCAATGTTTTAAACTATGTTTGAAGGAACCTCCCTCTGATACCAATTGAAGAACACATGACCCACACTAAGAGGGGGGGGTGAATCAGTGTGTGAATTATTTTAACAATTTATTTTCACAAGTTACCGGTTAAAACATAATTGAACAGATTAAGAACAATCACATCATAATTATAATGAACACAAAGAACCAGATGTTTGTATAAGCTTTGTATAATTGATATGAACATAAATATGAATATATGTGATCGAGGATTTTCTTTTTAGCACCAACTAAAGTTTTCAGCACCAACTGAAATAAGGATCACCAACCCCTCGAAGAGAACCAACTCTCTACCAAGACCCAGCTTGGCGCAAGACCCGGCTTGCTGCAAGTCCCGGCTTGCTGCAAGTCCCAGCTTGCTGATAGAACCTAGTCTATCCAACTAGAGTCTATTCAAATCCAGTAGTAGTGATCCATTATAGAATCAATGATCAGATATATACTTTAAGACACTCATCACCACATTTCATCTTCTCTGTTATTCACATTTTCTTTCCTCTGATATCTTCTTCGAATCAGCTTCAACTTATTTAACTTCTATTTTGAACTGCATTTTATCTTCTCTCTGTTATTCACATTTTCTTTCCTCTGATGTCTTCTTGGAATCTGCTTCAACTTTTTATCTTCTATACTAGACTGCAGAGACACTTTCTTCTAACCAGTTTTTCTCGTTTATATAATCTTCAAAATGTTGTGAAATTTAAAACAATGTGTCCCTTTATTTGAACCATTGTACCTTTTCATTTAAAATGATAATCTAAACTTTAATTAATATCATTTTTCTTTTTATTCTTTATTCATACTTTCATGATTTATTCTCTTTTAATCATGACTTTGTATCGGTTCATTTTTGTCATAAATTGATCACAGTCATGGATCAATTTAATCCTTTATACTCGATGCCTAATCTTTGTTATATTTACAGAGACTAGATTCCATGAAGATGCTTCCTTCAAACCATCACATATGACCGTGCGTTACATAACCACAGGCTTTACCAATTATAGCGACATGTTATAATTTTCTTTTAATATTCTTATAACATATGACCAATGGTTATGACTGAATGCTAAGCTTGAACGAGTGCTTGAGCACTTTACCAAATCAACGGTCGTGATTCAATCTCCTGACGAGATGGATGGATGATGAGATTTCGGTACTTTTCCCTTCGAGTTGTCGTGAATTACAATATTTACAAAACTAACGATCATGAAATCGCCGAAACAATCGGACGGTTCATATTATCCACTGATATGGACACCTGTCGAGATTTCGGTGCTTTGCCCATCGAGTCTTCATGAATTACTACATTGCAGAATTCCTGATTATGATATCGCCGATACAATTGGATGATTCACATTTATCTCGTGGAGATACATCAACGGTCCACCTTAAATCTTAATTTGATCCCTTCTTTCCTTAATCAAACGACTGTGTCTTAATCAACCATTGATATGTGTGGCTGCCGAGATTTCATTTTTTTTTTCCTTCAAATCTTCGTGACCTCCAATAGTCCCTTTCATCATTTCAGCGTTCGGGACTTCGTGATGTTGGAGTTTTTACTTACAACGAAAAACTCTCAAAGTGGTAAATCTTGATACTATGGATCATCTGACACGTGTCCCTTTCAGAGTTTTAGCATTCGAGACTTCCAGACTATAGAGTATTTTCTTAGTGGTGAAATATCCCAAAGTAGGACTCTCGGAGTAATGTAAACTCTTACATCACTTGATGACATGTCACCATCCTATTGGCTGCCACGTGTCATACATATTTGTGATTTTCACATACCTGAAATGTTGTATCAACTTGATATTTGTTAGTTTCTTATTACGGCACGTGTCCTTAGCTGACGTGGTTTGCTGAGTCATTTTTCCTTGGTTCAAATCCAACGGACTCCAATGCTTTCAAGATCTCACGACCCACGATTCTATCGCGATTTCACGTTTCACTATTTGGAAGGTTTAGCACTTCCAGTTTTTGACTTTCCAGTCAATGAAGTGTTGAACCAACACCATGTGTCCTCTGGCTCAACGACCAGGATTTGTTCTTGATCCAGTGGTCTGGATTGGATCATGAATTCACATTTCGGTATTTCAAGAAGCATGCTCCGTTCTCTCAACTTTCAATCTCCAAATTCCCAAAATACGGTATGCCACTCTCATCAGATTGACGACCCATGTCGCTCCTCTTGATCGACGGTCCTTATCTTATCGTGATTTCGTGTTTCAGTATTTCAAATGTTAGAGCACCTCCCTTCTTCTGACACCTGATTTCCCGATATCCACTTATGTTGGATCGACAGTCCATGACCCTCCATGATCCAATGATCCAGATCATATCGTGAATTCGCATTTCACGAGTTCATGCAACACTATCTTTGAATTTCTAGATCTGCGAGTCAGCGAAATTACAATCACTTTCCACATGTCCTTTAGATCCAATGGATCAGATCATTTCGCTACTTTGGAGTGTTAACTAACTCCTTGGATTATCCTCCTTGCATATCCACTGGATCCAACGGCTAATGGGTATTCTTGAAGAAGATCAACGGTCATGATATTTCAATGGTCCTCAAGCCCACGGTCACTCAAATGACTGATGTGCATTGTGTCAGATGATCAACATGGTAAAAATATTTGATCGGACTACTGTTGAGCTTCTCATTCTGATCAGATGGCTATTGAGGTTTCTTCACTCTGATCGGACGGCTGCTGCAGCTCTTCATTCACTAAATCTCCTGAGATTTAATGTAGTCAGTTGTTAGTTCTCCTGATCTTTGATCTCTGCATTTTATAACCCTCCTGATATTTTATCATAGGATTGTTGATCCTATCATGATAAAAAATAATCAGAATTTTTTTTGCAACCTGATATACTGTGCAATGTGCTCTTCCTTCTGAGCTTTGGTATTCATACTACTCGCTCATCCTGTTTGCTCGTCCTCTCGAGATTGCTCTTTTCCTTCTCTGCATAACATATGACATCTTTTGCTGACTGATATACTGTTGACATCAATGACAATCTCATCTGTCATTTAACAATAGATCATCTAATCGACTGTCAACATCAATTATTGTTGATATCAATGACTGTTGACATCAATGACAATATTTCCAACACTCGTTACAAATTGTTGATGACTACTTCACAGAGATCATCCAGTACTTCATCACAGGTACCACACCACAAGAGTATACCACTGCATAGAAGAAGACGCTGGTAGTTTGCACAACTGACTATCAATTGATTGTAGAAAATCTATATAAAATGGGCGCAGATAGCATTTTACGAAGGTACATTCTTGAGCACGAACACCCAAGGATTTTATCAGAAGCCCACAAGGGATTGGCAAGAGGAAATTATGTAGGAAAATATACCATGAAAAAGGTACTCCGCATAGGACTATGGTGGCCAACGATCCATAGGGACTCGAAAGAATACTGTTAGGGATGCGATGTCTTTCAAAGGGTAGGCAAAAGAAACATAAGGGATGAGATGTCGTTACAACCACAAGTGACACTACAGGCATTTGATAAATGGGCAATATACTTTGTGGGACCTATTAACCCCCCAAACAAAAGAACATGGGCAAGATACATCGTCACCATGATGAAATACCTAACAAGATGGGCGGAAGCCGCACCAGTAAAGGACTATAGCACAGATACCACTACAGAATTTTTATTCGAACAAGTAATTACTAGGTTTAGGTGCCCAAGAGTTCTAATAAGCAATCAAGGCACACATTTCATAAATAGCACCATCTACGTGATGCTCGAAGAATTTGAAGTTCACCACTAGAAAATCACACCGTATCACCCACAGGCGAATGGCACAGTAGAAGCCTTCAACAAAGTTCTAGAGAACGCATTGACAAAGATCTGTAACATCAACAGAGATGACTGGGACCTCAAAGTACCATATTATTATGGGCGAATAGGATGACATGTAATAATTTGACAGGGCACATACCATTCAAACTCGTCTACGACCAAGAAGCGGTAGTACCATTGGAATTTTTAATACCCAGCTTACACGTAGCCGCTATCACACAAATGACAGAATGCAGCATGATACAGGAAAGGTTGCATCAGCTATTAGCAATGGAGGAAGACCAAATCCTTGAAGGATTCCATCAACAAGTTCAGAAGGCCAGAGACAAAGCATGGCATGATCGACACATTATAAAGAAGACTTTCACAGAAGGATATCCAGTATTGCTCTACGACAACAAATCATTTCAGCACCCAGGAAAGATGAGAATGCATTGGTTAGAACCATACAAGGTCAAATATGTAACAAACGATGGAGATGTATAGTTAATATATCTAGCAGGTGCAGAACTCTAAGGAATGATCAACGGGAGCCGATTGAAGTTGTACAATGACAGTCGACCACCCACTATGCAGTAAAAATAAATAAAAATTGAAAAGCCATGAAAAAGCCACAAGATGCTTGAAACACGAATGCAGTAAAGGCAAGAGTAATGGTCACACGCTTAAGACAAATGAGCAGGAAACAAAAATTCGGCAAAAGCAGGATGATAGGACAACAAAAAGTGGAATTAAGGCATGACAAGGATTGATGGAACATCACATTAAACACGTGAACTGGAAACGGCAAGAGAAGTGTAATGGAAAGTATGAAACTGTCGCACATGCATTGAATCCATAGTTATGGTGCATCAATTGCATCATGGAGGAAGCATCTTCAATAATCTTCAGGACAAGCCCATACATCATACGAGCACAGAAGAAACTTGTCTATTCATGAAAGAAGAACACAGAGAGAGAAACAACAGTTCGAACGAATAGAGCAAGATCATAGTCCTCTATAGACAATAAACACTCGACACTCACCACTATGGCACCACCAAAGTCCACTAAACTAGGATTGACCGCTAGGCCGACCACAGTTCAAACTAGGTCACAAGGACCGTTGGAAGAAAACGAGCAACAATAACTGGATATCGTCGATATTGATGAGATCCCATCCCCAGAGATACCTCCAGTGAGCCCTAAACTGATACTGGAAGAGATTCACTAGCCACAACTAGAGGAACTGAAAGAGGATATGCAAGTAGAATCGTAGGAACCTCCGAATGAAGAAGTGGAACCTCAACAGGAAGTGCAACCAGAGAGCACCAAACCAGCCATGGAAGGTAACGGAATGACACAGAATCAAGGATCAGAAGGGAAATCTGACGAGTTGTAGGTACCCAGCCTTGGTCAACAGACAGAAGAGACCACGGGAACTACCTCAGCTTGGCCAGAATAGCTTACAGGGAAGAAAACAGGAATTTATAGAACTTCGTACCAACCACCACAGTAGGAAGACATAATTCTGATACCGAGCTAACCTTGTAAGAAATCGGTAGTCGAAATTGTGCTACCATGCATACCATAGAGAGTATAGGTAGATCCATAGTTACTGGTTCATGTTGGAAAGCTCAAGTATTCTGACCATGATGTCTCAGACAACACTAAGTACCCAGAACTTGCACCCAGAGTGCTTATGAAAAACATAGTGGTCAATCAACTTGGAGAAACAATCATCTAGCCGCATCAGTGAGCAGTTGGAGTGGACCAAAACAAAATTTTAGGAATGCTACAACTCCCACACTTTGGCAAAGGCCAGTACACGACAACATGCATCAAGCATCTATTAGCAGTTACGCATGGAGGGGATATATGGCTGGACAGACCCGTCCCCATAACAGTGGACCTTATCATGTAGATAACAGGACTACCCAGTCAGGGTATGGATCCTGCACTGATTATGGATGATAAATCCAAGGAAAAAGAGTTAGCAAAGGAAATGAAGAAGAAGTATGGCACAGTGAGGGAGACAAGAGGCATTATAATCAAATGGATCAACAACCCAACAACATAATTGGGCGCAAATATCTTAGTCTCTAAGTTGCTAAGAAAATTCCGCAAAGACGAAGTACTAGCAAGAGTCATCGTAGTTGCAGCTCAGTGCACAAAAGGCACCTTCGTGAGATGGGCTCCTTATATGTTAAACTTATTCCAAGTGGATTGCATGGATGCACAGGAACTTGGCACAAAATTTCATTACTCATGGATGATAACCCTTATAGCCTTCATGGGATGGAGGGAACTAGAATATGTGATTTTTGCTATGAGACCACAGCCCGAGGGAGCGATATATTGAGTACTAATATCGGGGCCATGGACTAGACAGAAGAGGGACAATGAAATCATATTTTAAGAATACCTATAGGATATGCAGGAAGATATTAACCGGTCATGGAGAATAACACCAGAAGTTTTCGTGTGGTATGGGAACATCGCTAACTTCTAGGCAACATGACAAGCCATGTGGATACAACCAAGGTAGGATCCTGATAAACAGTGGCTACCGAGGCGCTACTGCATCACAGAAGGTGATATAGACATGGTCATCAGTGAGTGTCCTGTTGAATGGAAGATCCCATCCATTCCCTGGGAAGTACCGAAAGGACCCGCAGATGGAGAGGCAACGCAGGAAGAAACATAGCCTCCACAAAAATTAGTGCCCAAGAAACCAAGGACGATCCAAAAAAAAACAAATCCAGTAAGAGAAGGGTCGAAGTAGACAGGAACCCAGAAGGGGCGGAAAGAGACCAATGAACAACAAAAACAAGCCAAGGGAACATAGGATACCACCACAAACTCCATCGCACAGGAGCCCGGGGGAAATAAGAGACCGCTAAAAAGGCCGCAGGCATGCGTAAGAAATCAAAGGCACAACGAGCGTCACCAGACTTGAAAATCATGGAGGACGATGGAGAAATGATTTCCATAATGGTCCAGTATTGTCTAGACGAAGACTTTGACCAAAAAACACATCACAGGGATAATCTATAGAAAGAGATGGTAGAAATAAGACAGCTCCTCAAGACACTCGGAGAAGCCCAGAGAGTAAATAGTTGTAGAGGCATAGAGAAGTTGATGAAGAACGAGACCTAAACCTCCCAATGCCACACACAAATGTAACGGTCCACATAAAACTAAGCATGCTATGAATGGATGAAATAGTGGGACAGACACCACTTAAAGATTTGGACCACATTCAATTGGTCTTGACACGGATGTCGTCAAGGGCACTACTCAAATTATAAGTTAGTGTCGACCATGAGATGTAGTCTTGGGCACATAAGAACTTAGTCGAGCTATAGAAAGCAACGAGAAGTGGTGGAAAAAGAGTACGAGCAGGCTAAATCCGAAGCTTAGAAGGAGATGGAACACAGGAATGAATTGGAACACAAAGTGGGAGAAATTTTTGGGAAACTTCCAAACACTGCAGAGGGAAACGAACTCCCAGCCACATAAAAGATCAACCAGATTGCACAAGCAATTTTGCAATACCAGAAGGAGATCGGGGATCTTCAAGAATAGCTAACACCAACGAATCCACTAGCAGTAAAGGAGCAAAGGAGGTAGGCAACAACATCATAAATACAGGAGATGGAGAAATAGGTTAGCACAACAGTTGACTTTCTCGACAAAGCAACGCAACTTTGGACAATACTGGAGGAGGATCCACAGGTTCAACACTGGGACAAGGAAGAGGAAAGGATCAATGAAGTGATCCAAGAACTTGAGAAGAAGAAAAAGACCATACCAATCCTAGAACGCGTAAAGGGGATGCAAGAGTTGAAGAATATGCATGCATAACTCATCACTATGCAAACACAGAAACAGGAGTAGCAGGCTCAAATAGAACCGTTACATGAACGGGTAGTAGAAGTACTTGCACATGCAAAAGAAGATAGAGCATAGATGGCACAAACCCAGGCAGAATGTGCAGGACTATTGAGCGATGAAGTGGTTGTTCAGGTAGTAGAAGCTATTAAGGAGAAGACCGCGCAGACACTAACAACACCAACAGAGCTAAGGGAAAAGTTCTAGATGATCACTGAAGAGATCGAGGCAGCTCATAAATATTAGGTGACTCGGGATGAGTCACATGTTAGTGTTGGAGGCCTATTGGTAGCAGGCCAAAATGGGAAATAAATCATGCAGGAAGAAGAATGGCAACTGGAAGAGAAATCATGGGAAAGAAATCATGCAAGAGGAAAGTGACAACTAGCAAGAAGCACATCACGTGCACATGCAAGAAGGAGGTGGCAACTCGAAGGAAGCACCGAACACATGTGGAGAAGGAATACCCAAGGATAGTAGAGTTAGGTATTTTGGTAAGAGTTTTTGTGTAAACGGCTGAAGAGCCCGATAGATATAAATATAGGCAAGTAGGTATCAAAAAGAGGTTCAGAGATTTTGTGAAGGTTAAGTTTTAATGCTGTTGTAGAGTTGATCTCATTTTATGTAATGTTTTGATAAGAGAACTACTTGTAATGAGTGAGCTAAGCGGGAGGTAGACCTCGAGGATCATATCGCAAGCTAAGGAGCCTGGTGCGATCTAGTTCACCTCATAGAGATCTTACCGATCTAAGGAGAATTGTAAGCGTGAGGCGTGAGAACTGTAGAACTACCATAATAAGAGAGCCAAGAGCCAAATCTTTGTGGAAGTAGCCCCGAGAGGGTGTGAACCACGGTAATACCTGTGTAATTTGATGAATTCATGCATATCTTTGTTTACTTTTGTTAGTTGAATGTTGAATGTGATGAATGAATGAGTTATTATACTGTTTAGTTCATTATTGTTGCACTATTAAATCCTGAAGGTTAGATAACAGTAATTTGTAATACAAATCATAAGTAATGGCTCAAAACACAAACTCTCTATCTCCTACTCAATCCTAGGCTGCAAACACCTGAGTCTTACAGCCACCCATAAAATCTATCTCGCGTGAGACTGCAGAGTGCATTTTGTGTGTTATGTTGCCTTCTAGTTCACCAGAAGGGCTAATAGTTTTAGGCTTTGTTGGTACCCTGTAATATCGCTCGGCTGAACCCAAATGCAAATGTAATCCAGGCATATTTAAGATAGTGATTTGTTTAGACATCATTTTTGTAATACACCTTTCATGGCATGGTGCACGCATATACTATGCAGTAAAGTGATGTAGTGTGCACATTTCTGGATATCGCACGCAGTAACTAAAGAGAATGCAACCTTGAGGTCAGCGGATACCATGCGCAGTAACTAAAGTGCATGCAATATTATGGTCAGTGAACCTTTATGTATATGATACACATTATAGGCTGGTGAGCCAGTATTATAAGTTGGAATGCTTATGTTTTGGAATTGGGCCAGAGCACCTAGATGTTAAAGGCCAGTGCGCCTATTTTGTATATGTCTCATGATTAATATAAAATACATCGTTGCATGCAGACCGACTACGATAAAAGAGAAGGGGGACTAGATTCCACCAAATAGGGATAGGGAGGGACTAAAGTTAAGAACAGGGATAAGCTAGAGAGCTTAAAGCCGAAAAGAAATATTATATTAATATTTCTTAAAAACATAAAGTATGGATAATTAATTTATCCTAAGTCCTAAAGTAGGGGACACGTGTATCATAGTAGCTTCCAACATGACAAGTGTCAATTTGGAGACATGCATACTTATTGCCAGAACTTAGTTCCTTTGGGGGGGATCGACCATTGTGGTGGGAGAAGATAGGGGTGGAAGAATTGTTGAGAATCTTACCATTTTTTCCTTCGACCAGAGAACCAATATCCATGATACATTATGTCATTCCTTGAGCTATCCTCATGTCTTCCTACCACCGTACCCAAACTAGATCGATAACCATTTATGTTGGTGTACCTGTCAGCTTGGGAGAGGGATTGAAGAGGCGGGTTGTCATGCCCGTGAGAAATTCTCTGAGTGAGAGAATTGTTGGGGATTGGTTTCCTGAAGGTGCTAAACTGCACCTACAATTCTCTGAGACTTCCGGTCCGACCTATTGTTGAAGCACTGGAAGGGAAGTGGGGCAGCAGAAGGAATGTTGAGTAGAGAAGGGGCACACTTCCTTGGGTGGGATAGGCATGTGGGGAAGGAGAGGTTGTAGGATGTGGTTGAGTGAACACCTGAGAGGGAGTCCTTCTGGTTGACCATGTACCTTTAGCCTGGTTAGGAATCCCTTACCCGGGTGGATTCTAGTCCCAGCTCGAGGGTGATTCACTTTTGAGAGTGAGGAACAGTGTAGTCTAAGGCTGGGAGGTTCGTGGACGGTCTACATGCAGTTGGTGACATTCCTACCAATATAAGTACTAGTTATGTGAAGAATTTACATGCTACATTGTCATTTATGTGTTATTTTATGGGTTTTATTGCATGTGTGATCATAATTGTCTATATGTTTAAGGGTATACACCTATGTATGCTGCATGTCCGTGTTTACTGTTAATTCAACCTGAAAATCATATATTTACAAAATGAAACTAATTTTTTTATGCTTTATATGTGAAGCTTTCGCTACAGCAATGTATGAATATGTTTAATTGCATACAGTTCAATATGTATGTATGCCTGTGTGTATATATATTTATTTGAAGAGAAACAAAGTTATGTGACATAGCTAAGTTGAATACTGGGTTGTTACTATATGTTTTCAGAACTAAGTTAAGTGTCTTAGTAGTGACATTTACCGGCCTGTTGGTGGTCAGGGGGGTATGTTACAATATGGTATCAGAGCGTCATTTTTTGACACTGATCCTAAATGGGCCAAACAAGTCGAATGGAGACAAGATTACAGTATGGTATATAGTATATTTGTGTTCATGGAAAATTGAGCCACCGCGCGGAAGAATAATATGTAGGGATGCACGCACTAAATTTAACATTGTGCGGAGTGCATACACATAGTAAGAGTGCACGTGGTGTGTGCAGTATGGTAAGGCACAATGAATTTTGGTTGGTGAACACGCATTATGAGTATGAGTTGTATCACTACAGTGCAGGAAAGGGTGCACGCAGGTGGTTGTGCGTGGTAGCGACAGAGTATTCGATTGGGCATACAGATTATTGTACGTGGTAAGGCATATTGAACTTTAGCATGGTGAAATGCATAGAGTGAAATTCATATGTAATATCCGAGTGCGATACAAAAATAGTGCGCAGTGGATATTGGCACGCAATGCAGAATTAGTGCGCACAAGTTATTGGCGCGATGAAGAGGAAAGGTATAGCAGATATAGGTGTGTGGAAGCATGATTTACCTTATAAAGTCGCTTTGCACGATAAATAAAGGTACACAGGTTGAATTTTATGCACGCAAAAATTGTCTGAAAGGCTAATTAAGATGACGAGCCTGAGTTTAATAGAAAATTTACATAGGATTCAAAGAAAGAGGAATACACAACTGCATTGAAGTATTATTTAAATTGAGTCAAGCGAGTGAGATGAATTCTGAGTTTTATTCAGACAATTGAAAGTGAAATATAAGTTACAAGAAGACACATAATATTAAAGGAAACAAGATTCATATCACCATCAGTTAGAATCTTGTCATAAGAAGTACAAAATCCACTTATGCGCTTATATATTCATTTAAAATCCGAAATTACAAAAGGGGATGATTCAAAATAGTAGTTTCCCTATTTAAAGAGACCGTACAAGAACAAGTCTATCATCTCTGGAGTTCCTTACCTCTGCTACCATCTGTCCAAAAATCATTGAAATATAATCAATTTTATTTGAGGGCTCATTTCAACTTAGCTAGCTCCTCCTTTAAAGAATCTAACCAAACTAATTGATTCTCTCCAACACTTTCAGTCGCTTCAGCGAAGGGTTCTTTCTTCTATCACTTGCTTTGTTTCTTCTTAGTAGTTGGTCTGTTGATAACCAGATCTCTCATGATTGGATTTAGCCTGATTTCCAATCTCGAATCAGTAACAGGTACTGTGTGAAATTTAGTCGCCAATATCTATGCGACTACCTTTTCCTTTGTACTTGCAGGAAAATTTAGCATGTTGCCCGAATAACCAGTCTCATTGGATTTAACTGGGTCCATATACCTTAGTTGTGTGGGCATCGAAATACTTTTGCAGAGATGAGAATTTCGAACCAGTTTGGAGACTGCTCGTTGATGGATAAGATGATGCTTCCATACCCAAGAGTTGGTAATTATAGAGCCTCAATCATGAATCACAGACAAACTTGCGCACAAGTACGATGGGTTGCCATGCTTGGCTAATCCATTTCAAATGATTAAAATTTTTGAGTTCATTACATGGAAGTTTTAACCTAACTTCAAATGGTTGTGATGTACCAAGTGAATGAGATGGAGTGATCTGACTAGCCGTCACCCGTTCCACGAATGGTGGATTTGACATATTGAAGAACATGACATAGAAACTTATGCAAAAGTGGTTTCGGCAAACTGCCTTTCGCCCAATGTATCTCTACACGATGATGTAGTTCTTACTAAGTTCTCAAAACTTGGGTCTTTTCTAAGAATTGTCATGGTGGCAACACCAAGAAATCAGAAAAGATAATTCTAATATATTTATTGAGCCGAAATAGTTCATAATTCTCATGGATTGTTGATTTAGTTAACCTAATAAGTTTTAATGGCTTCACATTTTTCAAAACTAACAACAACTAGATCATATTAGATCAGTAATAAATCCATAGGAATGGAATATACACGGGGAAATTACATTCAACAAGATGAGAGCAGAGGGATGAATGTCCATTTGGACATTGAAGGAACAAATTCCAATGGACATGGAGAGGAAAGGGATGAAAACTTGAATATGGTAGAGACCATTAAAAATTTGCAAAAGGATGTCCAAATCCATAAAGCTAATAATGAAAGGCTTATGAGAGCCAAAGAGCAGCAGGATGACTTCAACATGAAGTTATTGCAAAGTCTGAATAGAATAGAAAAGAAATTGGAAAAATAAAGTGACTCAAGAAAATATGGAAGTCACAAACCTTCGGATGAGAAAAAGAAATCATGAAGTGTTAGAAGACACCACCATCACTCCCCGAAACATTCCAATAAAAGAGCAGGTAACAACACAAGTCCATCCCCTGTCCGACATCATAAGAGGTCTAGGGTGGATGAGCTACGAGGAGAAATGAACAAAATCAAACCTCCTACATTTGATGGTGAGCACAAGAAGGATGAAGATGCAGAAACATGGTTGTTGGGCATGAGAAAGTTTTTTCAATTAAACAATTATTCTTCTCATGCAAAGGGTAGATTTGCCATCTATCAACTCAAAGGAAAGACATACATGTGGTGGGATCAGCTTGTGCAGGTACAACACATTAAAGAGAAGAGCATTACTTGGAGGGAATTTAAGAAGTATTTTGAGAGGAAATACTTGACTAAGATATATTATGACAAGAAAATGAAAGAGTTATTTGAACTCATGCTCAAAATCATGACCATAGATGAATATGAAAGAAGATTCCTAGAACTATTGAAGTACATCTCTTTCATCAAGGGTGAGACAGTTAAAATTTGAAGGTATTTGAGTGGATTGCCAACGTTCATCAGTGAAAGAATACAGTATGATGATCCCAAGACATTGGAAGATACCATAAGGCGAGATAAATTTCTATATGATCAGTAGAAAGCAAGGCAAACTTTCCAAAAATCTTGGGAAGACAAAAAGAAGTTCAAGGTGGATCAGAGGAAGAAAGGATTTAAACCACCATTCTTCAAAAATAGTCCACAGGGACCACAAACTCCTACGGATCCCAAAACGATAGAGTCAGAAGGCCAAAGGCCAATGCAGCCACCTATTCAATGTTGGGGTTGTAAAGGATATCATAGATTCAGAGATTATCCTCACAGAGGTAAAAAAGGAAGGACTGTTTATAATGTACAACAAGTTGAAATAGTGGAGGACATGGGCAAAAATGTGCCAAGGATATATCCAACTCTGGATAACAAGCAAGTAGAATATCAGTTATATATATCCTAAGATGGTAGAAAGATTAGAATTGTCAAGAAGCAAGCATGGAAAATCTTGGTTGGTACAGCTGGCTACAGGAACCAAAAGAAAGGTTAATGAGATGGTTAAGACATGTCTCATGGACATGAACGGACTGAACACCAAGGCAGATTTGAACATCTTACCTTTAGGTTCCTATGACTATGTAATTGGGATGGATTGGTTGGACCCACATCATTCTCTATTGAATTTTCATAAAAAAAATTCACTTTCTTATATGAAGAAGGGAACCAAAGGAAAGTGCAGGGAATTCCCAGGGCAGTAACCGTTAGAGAAATTTCAGCACTGTAGCTGAAGAAATGTTATAGAAGAGGATGTCAAATATTTGCAGCTCATATGGAGGAGGCACCTAAAGACAAGGTGACAAATTTGGAGGATTAAGCAGTCCTGAAAGAGTTTGAAGATGTATTCAAGGAAGTACCAGAACTACCCCCAAAGAGAGACATTGATTTTTCTATAAATCTGACACCAGGAGTAGCTTCCATGTCAAAGACTCCTTACAAAATGAGTACACCAGAATTGAAGGAGTTGCAAATGTAGCTTGAAGAACTTATGAAAAAGGGGTATATACGCCCAAGTGTATCACCTTGGAGTGCCCCGGTCTTGTTTGTGAAAAAGAAATATGGAACGTTAAGATTGTGCATTGATTTCAGACAATTGAATAAAGTGATTGTAAAGAACAAGTATCCTCTTCCAAGGATCGATGATTTTTTTTATCAATTGAAGGATGCAAAGATCTTTTCAAAGATAGATCTCAGATCAGGATACCATCAGGTAATAATTAAGGAGGAAGATATCAACAAGACCGCCTTCAAGACAAGGTATGGTCATTATGAGTTCACAATGGTGCCATTTGAGTTATCAAATGCACCAGTTGTTTTCATGTTCTTAATGAACGATGTTTTCTGAGAATATTTAGACAAGTTTGTCATTGTCTTTTTGGATGACATTCTTATATACTCTAATTCAGAGGAAGAGCATGAACATCATTTGAATATGGTGTTGCAAATATTAAGGGAGCATCAGATGTATGCCAAATTGAGCAAGTGATCATTTTATCAGAAACAAATTCAATATTTAGGGCATATCATCTCAAAGGATGGGATAGTAGTGGATCCTGAGAATATAGAAGCCATTAGAGAATGGTCAGCACCAAAGAATGTGACAAAGGTCAGATCATTAATGGGCCTTGCAGACTACTACAAGAGATTCATTGGAGGATTCTCAAAGATATCACACCCAATCACTTCCTTGAAAAGAAAGGGTATGGAGTTTCAGTGGACGTTGGACTGTGAAAGGAGTTTCCAACATTTGAAACAATTATTGACAAGTTCTCCAATACTAAGGATTGTAGACCCAAATGAAAATTTCATTGTATGCCCAGATGCATGTAATGAAGGACTTGGTGGAGTCCTCGGTCAAAATGGATTTGTGATATGTTATGAATCAAGGAAGTTGAAGGAGTATGAAAGAAACTATGTCACTCATGATTTGGAGTTGGAATCCATAGTGCATGTCCTGAGGAAATGGATACACTACCTCATGGGGAAAAGGTTTGAGCTAAGAACAGACCAAAATGGTTTGAAATATTTATTTTATCAGCCAAATCTAAATTCTAGGCAAAGTATATAGTTATAATTTCTAAGAGAATGTGACTTTGATATAAAGCATATCAAGGGTAAAGAAAATAAAGTGGTTGATGCACTAAGCAGGAGGGTGCATGAACTACATGCTATAGCCATCAGCATGTACCAGACTGATGTTAAAAGAAAAATTATGGAGACTGCAAATACAGACCTGCAATGCAAAGAATTGATAGAAAAATTACAGCAAGGTAAGACACCACAGAAGATGGATATTTATAAGTTGGGAGTAGATGGAATACTGTTGCACAAGAACAAAATTTTTGTACCAAATGTCCAAGACTTGAAACGTATAATTTTGCATGAGATGCATAATGTTCCTTATGAAGGGCACCCTGGATATCAGAAAACCATAGCGGCGGTCAAGAGCCAATATTTTTGGCCAGGTATGAAGAGAGAGATACCAAAATACATCGCAAGATGTATGGAATGTCAGAAAGTTAAAGCATAACATAGGCACCTAGCAGGATTGTTGCAACCTTTGCCCATTCCTGAATGGAAGTGGGAAGTGGTCACAATGGATTTTATTATGGGATTTCCTAGAATAGGCAAGCTACATGATTCTATTATGGTGGTGGTGGACAAGCTTACAAAAGCTACCCATTTTATTCCACTAAAAACTACTCACAAAGCAATAGATGTCGCTAATATTTTCACGAAGGAAGTGGCACGATTGCACAGAATTCCTAAAACAATTGTGTCTGACAGAGACTCGAAATTCACCTCGAATTTCTAGAAAGGATTGTTCAAAGGATTCGGAATGAATCTGAACTTTAGTACAACTCACCATATTGAGTCTAATGGATAAAGAGAGAGGGTGAATAGAGTGATAGAAGATATGTTGAGAATGTATGTGATGGATAAACCATCAAAATGGGAAGACTACCTACATTTAGTATAATTCGCTTAAAAAAATGGGTATCATGCATCATTGAAGATGAGCCCATTTGAAGAACTTTACGGCAGAAGGTGCAATACTCTAGTAAGAGGGATAACCCAGCTAATAGAACAATAGTCGAGCCAGAGTTTCTCTGGGAGATGGAGGACCAAATGTTAAAAATTAAGCAGAATTTGAAAGCTGCCCAAGATAGACAAAAAATTTATGCTATTAAAAATAGAATCCACAGAGAATTCAAAGGGGGTGATCGTGTTTTCCTGAAAGTGAAAGCTAATAGGAGTTCTCTGAAGCTGGGAAGCTGCGCCAAGTTGGCAGCCAAATTTTGCGAACCATTTGAAATCCTAGAGAGGATTGGTCCAATTGCTTATATGATTGCATTTCCTGCATCTATTTCTATTCATAATGTATTCCATGTATCATTGCTACAGAAATACATACCTAATGCTAATCATGTTATTGATTGGAATGTTATTTAGGTGGAGCAAGAAAGCGCTTTCCAAGTGCATCCGGTGCGCATTTTGTATCGGAAAATCAAACAAATTTTGGAAACGAGCCATAGGGATTGTAAAGGTCCAATGGACCTGGTACAGACCTGAAGATTCTACTTGGGAGCATGAGGATGCAATGCGGGAAAA
>JASDQU010306566.1:0-20352 GCA_032191745.1 Picea mariana | reverse complement strand
AAATTGGAAAATTTTGTTGTATATAGGTACATGATGCACTAAGGACAGTGCATAAATAAGGGGAGGGGATTGTAATATCCCTTAGGAGAACCCAAATGCAAATGTAATCCAGACATATTTAAGCTAGTGAGTTGTTTATACATCATTTTTGTAATACACCTTTCATGGCACGGTGTGTGCATATGCTGCGCAATAAAGTGATGTAGTGTGCACATTTATGGATACCGTGCATAGTAACTAAAGAGCGCACAACCTTGAGGACAGCAGATACCACACGCAGTAACTAAAGTATGCATAATATTAAGGTCAGTGGACCTTTATGTATATGATATGCATTATAAGCTGGTGAGCCACTATTATAAGTCGGAATGCTTATGTTTTGGTATTAGGCCAAAGTGCCTAGGTGTTAAAGGCCAGTGCCCCTATTTTGTATATGTCTCATGATTAATATAAAATACATCGTTGCGCGCAGACCAACCATGAAAAAAGAGAAGGGGTACTAGATTCCACCAAATAGGGATAGGGAGGGCCTAAAGTTAAGAACAGGGCTAAGTTAGAGAGCTTAAAGCCGAAAATAAATATTATATTAATATTTATTAAAAACATAAAGTACGGATAATTAATTTATCCTAAGTCCTAAAGTAGGGGACAAGTGTATCATAGTATCTTCCAACATGACAAGTGTCAAGTTGGAGACATGCATACTTATTTCTGAGACTCAGTTCCTTTGGGGGGGATCGACCATTGTGGGGGGAGAAGAAAGGGGTGGAAGAATTGTTAAGAATATTACCATTTTTCCTTCAACCAGAGAACCAATATCCGTGATACATTCTGTCAGTCCTTGAGCTATCCTCGTATCTTCCTACCATCGTGCCCAGACCATATCGATAACCATTCTTGTTGGTGTACTTGTTAGCTTGGGAGCGGGATTGAAGAGGCGGGTTTTCAGGCCCGTGAGCAATTCTCTAAGTGAGAGAATTGTTGGGGATCGATTTCTTGAAGGTGCTAAACTGCAGCTACAATGTTTTGAAACTTCTGGTCCGACCTATTACTGAAGCCCTCGAAGGGAAGTGGGGCAGCCGAAGGACTGTTGAGCAGAGAAGGGGAACACTTCCTTGGGTGGGACAGGCATGTGGGGAAGGAGAGGCTATAGGTTGTGGTTGAGTGAACACCTGAGAGGGATTCCTTCTAGTTGACCATGTACCTTTAGCCTGGTTAGGAATCCCTTACCCTGGTGGAGTCTAGTCCCATCTCGGGGCTGACTCACTGTTGAGAGTGATGAACAGTGTAGTCTAAGGCTGGGAGGGTCATGGACGGTCTGCGCGTAGTTGGTGACATTCCTACCAGGGTAAGTACCGGTTATGTGAATAATTTACATGCTGGATTTTCATTTATGTGTTATTTTATGGGTTTTATTGCATGTGTGATCATAACTATCCATATGTTTAAAGGTATACCCTTGTGTACGCTGGATGTATGTGTTTACTGTTAATTCATCCTGAAAACCATATATTTACAGAATGCAATTGTTTGTTTATTCTTTATATGTGAATCTTTCGCTAGAGCATTGTATGTATATGTTTAATTGCATGCAGTTCAATATGTATGTATGCCCGTGTGTATATATATTCATTTGAAGAGAAAAAAAGTTATGTGACATAGCTCAGTTGAATACTAGGTTGTTAAAATATGTTGTCATAACTAAGTTCAGTTTTTGAGTAGTGACATTCCCCAGCTTGTTGGTAGTCGTGGGGGTATGTTACATACCCTAAAAGATACAAACCTCGAGTCAGTAGCGTAGAGTTGTTCGGTAAGTTAAAACCAACAAGGGGCCCCTTTGTATGTCTTTATTTTAATTTTTCAATCACTCCCTTGTTCCTCCTTAATCATAACTACACATTATGCACATATAATCATAACAATAAATATAAACAACAGTTGAAATAATCATCCGTCATAATAATTGACACTTGTATCTCCCAAAATTTTTAAAGCATGATTCAATTTTTTTCAAAAACAATAATAACAATAATATAAGTTGTCCAAAAAATGTGTGCCTCAAATTCAAACTCATGTCACCATTAAAATAAAATAAAATCAAAAGTCATTTTTTTGTTAAAGTTGTTTGTCTCTATGCATTACCCTCTGACAATGTTTCTCAGTGTTTGACCAAATATTCATCTTCATATTTCTTCTCTTCACCCTTTGATATCTATGGGTGGATGTCATAAAAGGTGATATTTCTCACACCATATTCAAGTCTAAGTGGAAAGGATTTGATCGTCTAGGAATATGTTTCATAGGAGTCCAAACTGAATGGTATGGTAGGTCGTTCTTTTTTTTACTTGGCCCTAGCTCAATAGTTAAGGATTTTTATTTTTTCAGGAGTAGTGGGGAATACACATGTGAAGCTATTGAGGAAACTGGATGAACTGGTAGTAAAGAAGGTGGAGGAGGGAGAGGTAATGATATAGTTGGCCAATGAACAATACTAGTTGGGAGATTGACAAGCGCATTGTTCTATCCATCATTGATTGGACGTAGAGATTGTGCATGTGGTTGATCGGGAATATCAATGATACTAGGATGAGGTTGAAGATCATTAGGATAAAATGGAAGTCAAACTATTGATTGAGGGGGCTAGAAAGTTGGGTGTCCTAGGAGATTTAAGTAACTAGTCTGAACCAACTGATTAAATTCCTCAAAATTTACATCAAATTGGATGGAAAATATCATCCTCTTGTTTCTACCTCTCTTCCAAAAGGAATTTGGCCCTCTACCCCTGTTTCCTCTATTACCTTTGTTTCCAAACCGGTTATTGCCTTTACTAAAAATACCATCTATATACATCCATTGCCTTTCCTAAAAAATACCATCTATATACATTCATCTTAAAATGAAAAATTCCATATACAAAGACCTCCTTCTCTTGAAATATGAACAGGAAATCATGAAGAGATTGTTCAATATTTTAACTTTACAATCAAGTCTATATGTTATCCTCATAAAAAAATCAACCCAAAAGCCATTCTCAATCATATACATATGTTGTAATTAACCATTCATCATGTTGGCTATAAATGTAAATCATTCAAACTATATCGTATTCACATTTCATTTTCTCTTAATTAAACAAACATGGAAACAAATGTGAAATGAAATTTATATGAGAAGGATTAAGGAAATTAAACTTATGAAAAGTGTTGGTGCAATTATATGCATAATATATTACCAAACATAAATTATGAACCGGGATTTGTAATTAGTAGATTAGTCACACTATATGTGTCGGAAACAAGTGGTTTATCTATGTCTGATGAGTATAGCAAGAATTAATAACACTTCAAAACACACACTATGTTTTGCAATTCTTAATCTATGTTTTACACATTGTGCAAAAATTAAAGAACACAATTCAAAGAAAAGAATCTAGCTAACATGCACTCCAAAGGCTCTTTTACAGGAAATAAGATCATCCATTTACTAGCTCATGAAGGTGAAATATGGATTCTGATCTTACTTCTGTAGTCACTCACTTCAATATCCACTTGCAAGTTGTCTAGTTCTGCACACTCCTCAAATTAGAAAAGGAAATTCAATGCAACTTGGCAATTCTAAAAAGTTGTTTTATTTCTACACAGGAAACATAGGTTTTAAATGAGATGTTCCATTTGTTGGCTCATGTAACGTGAAGCATGGACTCTCAAATTGTTCCTGTACTGCCACACTTTGCAAGATAAAAACTGAGATTAAAAAGACACAATTCAGAAATAAATGATCACACGCACAAATCATAAACAATTATAAAGCTACCACTTGATTATTTTTCACAAATTTTAATGCATCCACACTTAGATTATATTGTAACTCACAAATTACTTACATCAAACATTTCTACTCACATCTAATATGTACAAAATCATGCTACAAACATACTTACATAAATTAGATCCAAATTGCAATTACAGTAAACTAGCCAAGTTGGACCGGTGGGCCCTTCCGATGCCAACGTGACATTTTAGAGGGAAATCACAGAACAATAAACTTTAAAGAACAAACAAAGTCAATGAACTTAATCTCATATTAATTCTTCAACAAGTTTACAAAGATAATATGTTCAAAAATCCAATCTGCAACATAACTACTCTTCACCCTCTTCAAGAAATAATCTTACATCATAATAATTTCTCCTTTCCTCAGACCTATGAGGTCTTATTTATACATAAAATCCATGGAGGAATGGATGAAACCGAATCCCAAAACTAAGAAAACAATTTTCACAATTTTAGGATAAATCCCACAAATCTATGTTCTTTATCAATTTGGGTAGATTCGAGTTAGGACTCCACTCATATCTCCCAAAAAAATTATAATTTTGAAAAAAGGCCCACGTTATAATCAATTTTCCATATTCTAGAAAAAAACCATATCTTCAAATTTCTAGATCTGATAACATATGCATGAAAATCGAGGCACAAGTTGGCAGTTTGATATTTTTGCTAATTTTGGAAGAATCATTCCTTCTGAGATGGAGGTACACGTGTGTGATCTGGGTGAATTCCGACACATGTGTCTACATGAAAACATTGTTTTGGACAAAACCCATGTGCCCGATTTTTCTCTAGAAACATTCAAAAATTCTGAATTATGTCTAGTACTGGATTAATACAATTGGTACAGGATTAGAATAGTTAGTATTAGAATACTGTAAGCAGGGGTTTAGTACCTGATGAACACAGTCATGACTATGGGTACTATACTAGTGCGATGGTAGTACCATATGGATCTAGTACTAGAATAGGCACAATATGGTATCAGATGAAGCTGGTACGAGAAGAGGCACAGAGCTAGTACCGGATGAAGCTGGAGAGTTGGTACCAGAAGAGGCACAGAGCTGGTACCATATGGAGGTGGAGCCTTAGTACCGAAATAGGTGGAGCCTTGTTACCGAAATATACTGGGTACCAGAATAGGTGGAACCTTGGTACCAGAATAGGTGGAGCCAAATCAAGCTGCTTAAGAGTCAAAGCGATTACTATCATACATAATCAAGCATTTAATCGAATTAACTCAAGAAAAATAAACAAATCATGTATTAATCATGAGTTACCTCTCTATGCATATGGACAAGGTCATTAAGTGTATTTTTGGAGGAAACAGTCAATTATATACACATAGCATAGGTAAAATAGGCTCAGATAGAGGCTAATATAGGGGACTAAAGGTGTCAAAATGGAGACTCAACATTCCCCCATGCTTAAGTCATTGCATGTCCTCATGAAACAATGGCCTTCAAAGTTTCAAAATTGATGATACTCTTCACTTGATCAAGCATTCCCTGAAGTTCCACCTTTCTTTAGCTCCTAAGTTCTTGCTAAAAAATATAAACTTGCTGGCCTATGCTTCACACTTCTTACCCATGGAAAAGTAGTTATGACGGAAAAATGGATTCATGAGTAATAGATTAGATCTGTTAGTGATTTGATGTTAAGTTTTACCCAATCTGTTGTGGATCATATTTAGGAGAAAGGGATGGATGTGACTCTAATATGATTATAGGATAGTGGCCAAGATTTTTCATAATGACTTTGACTAATAGGCCCTCTAGCTAGATTACCTTTAAAATAAAAGTGATATAAGCATAGTTTAGATCTCATTTGAAGATAGGAACACATAAAATAATACATCCCAAGATGATTAACTAATTTCTTATCCAAGTTTTTAGAGATGAAGGTCTTCTTTCTTAGGTATGGTGAATTACATATACTGAGGGTCCCACTTCTCATGCAAACCTATTTATTTTAAAGATAGAACTCTAAAGTGGATACTTGAAGGTTCTTAAAAACATCATCTGAGAGATATAAAGGTCATCTCCTAGCCTTGATTTGATAATGCTTCAGAATGAGACCCAAGGGTTTTTGTTCAGTTTTAGGTGTGCCACTTTATGTTTTTCAACTCCCTTTACCCGACATAGTCCCGCTACTAGCAGGCCTGTTTAGTACCCCGATGGGTTTACCTTAGTACCATACAAGCATGGCCCCACTGCCAGCAGGCATGTTCAGTACCTCGGTGGGTTTACTTGTACTTCCTGATACTTCCTTTTTATTATATTACTCAAAATATTTAGAATGATGTACACTGTTCATTGACAGCTTTAGAGTATAAGGAAGGCAGGTGGTGCGAGAGTGTTTTAGAGTTATTAGGCACATAATTAACTGCTTTCAATTATCCCAAGGGTGATATCATCCACATTAGACTTAAATCTCAACTATTCAATGTATAATGGAACGTCTCAGATAATGAATAAGAGGTCCCTCTAGTTAATCCTATTAGGGTTCTCATGAAAGTTCATTGAGGTTTTTCAAGGGCGGTCCACCACATGAGGTTTTCATCAATACCTCCCAAGAGAAACTTGTAAAGATAAAATTGGATAAGAACTTGTTGAATCAACTAGGTTAGTATTATACATAATGGTGCCACCACTTTTCAATGGATATTTTAATTAGCAATAACTTTTTCAAAATGATGAGGTAATAAGATAGGTGCACCCATTATCAAATAGAGCTAAATGTGGAAATATCTTCTTAAAGGATAACAGGGATGATTCATTTAGGGGTGACTGTAGAAATGTAGGAGTAAGATGTACATGAGAGTAAAGAACAATTCAGCACAAGACTTAAATGATCCTTGATAGAAAGAACATGCAAATATTAGCCCATACCTCCAATTACCTGAAGTGAAAACAATGTTAAGCACATGAGAAAGATCATATCACTTTGGCATCAGTACCAGATTGGTAACTGGTATCAGAACATGTTTCTGCAGTACCAGAATAGGACAGTACCAAAACAAGATTTTGTAGTACCATAACAGGACAGTACCGGAACAGGATTCTGTAGTACCAAAACAGAACAGTATCGGAACAGAGTAGTACCGAAACAAAACAGCATCGAAATAGAGCAGTACCAGAATAGAACAATACTGGCACAAAGAAACGAAAATAAGTAACAAGGGGGAAAAACAAAGTGACAGGATGAATGATTTCTATATGAGGAGATGTATACAAGGGCTTGCATAAGTTTATGGTAGGGAGCGTGCAATAATTGAGGACATGAGGATGTATGATAATAGCCACATTTTAATACATAATCAATCTAATCCCTCAATAAAATGAAAAAATGTTGATTTTATACGTCCAAGTACTTGAAACACTTAAATTGAGCATCAAAAATTAAATATAGGATAAGAGCTACCAACACCTTATTACCAGTATCGGATCACCTGAGTACTAGATGGACGTAGGGTTATGCTCAGTACCGAAATAACGCAGACCTTCTCATTTGGCATTGAATGGATGCAGGCTTATGCTTAGTACCGGAATAACGCAGAACGTCTCCTTTGGTACTAGATGGATGCATCTTTATGCTCAGTATCAGAATAGCACAGACCTCCTCCTTTGATACCGGATGAGCACAGAGGCGACCATCAATATCGGATGAATGTAGAGGTGTGGTCTAGTACCGGATGAGCACAGACATCCTCCCACAGTACCGGATGAATGAAAAATGTTGTCAAGTACCGGATGAATGTAGAGGTGTGGTCTAGTATCGGATGAGCACAGACATCCTCCCACAGTACCGGATGAATGCATAAATGTTGTCCAGTACTAGATGAACACAGAGGTGTGGTCTAGTACCGAATGAGCGCAGAGGAAAACACTGTATTCCGGTACTCAAGGAGGATTTGACATAGTACTTGGTGGTAGTTATTTGTAGACTAAAACTTTGTAGGTTGCACTTTGTGGCTGGAATTCTCTGAGTATCAAGTTGTAGAAGATGCTAGCAATCAATGTTGCTACAGGAAGAAACATATGAATTTTTTTTTGTTAAAGTATCATGCTAGAAAAACATTGTTGTTGTTGCCACTTCCACTTTATTAGAAAATAAACCTAAATACTACTGTCTTAGTAACCACTCCCCCATTCTTGAGGTTTTTCATGGCCTCATGCAAACAATGTGAGATGCTAAAAAAAGGTTTGATGAGAGGGTTGCCAACATCTGTTAAAAACAGACCAATAGAACTAATTAAAACTAGATTTTTATTCACGCTTACAAATAGAAAATTTAGGGAAAATGTCAAAAGTTGAATTATTAGCTATGAATAAATAGTTTGGAATTAACATTCAGTTTCAACTACTATTAAAAATATCACTTAATTGATCATCCTTGTGAAATAATGGTCTTAAAATAAATAGGTAATGATAAAGCACAAATCCATATTTGTTTAACAACTTAAGGAATTTTTTGAAGAAGAAGAAGTAGGTCATGGAGCACTCCCTTAAGTGTTATATTCCATTGACAAGGATGCCTTCTCGTCTTTTGAAACCCTTCCAGTATTATGTGTGCATTCAGAGGATGAAGAGATTACCTTCTCTTAAAATTTCAAACAAAATTATCATAACTTTTAGAAATAAATCTACTATCGGAAAAACAGATCTTAAATCGATTTCTTTATTAACTTTTGACATTCCTATTTATGAAAAGTATGAAAGATATGTTGCATTGTACTTATGTGCAACATTTATTTATTTATTTACATATCCTACTCTAATTGAACAAAATAAAATGTCCTTCAAGTATAGGAATACTTCCAGTGAAGCCATGTGCATAATAGGGTTAGAAATATATCCATACTCGGGTTTAAAAGATAAATTTTAATGCATACCAGAGTATGAAGGGACCAACTTCTTTGATGATGAGATCAAGCAATAATGAAAAATAAAAGAGTGGTGTGACAACTAATTGAAACCATATTTTGATATCATCACTGTATTTGTATTTCTCTACTTTGTTTAGGTCACACTGAATGTCCTCCTCTACCATGCTATGTAGATTATCCTCTTCAAGATGATTGGTCTTTGGAGTACATACATGATCTGCTGAGAGGCATGCTATGGACCCCTCAATATCAGGTTCCATTGGTTTCTCTCCATTGAATTATATCCATGATTCTTTAGTCTCCTCAACAAATTGAGAAGAGGAATCTAATGGGACTTCTAAATTTTCCTGTGGAGAGACAACTAAATTCTTGACTGCTGCCAAGATATGCTCTTCCTGAGAGGCGGATATACCAGTTGCTACTAGAATGAGAGAAATTTCTTGGAGGAACATTCTTCAAGATATTGATCATCCTTGAATTACTCTAACTAGTTGATGATCCCTATCTCACAACACAAATTAGTATTCGAGGGTTCTTACAACACCCCAAAAATGATTTATCATCAAATACTTGAATTTTAAAACTATTTGCAGAAATAAAACACACCAACTTGAACTCCTTGTGTTACTAGGACCATGTTTTCACTAGGTTATCAGTTCGCACAAGCTAGCCCATCATGAAAACACAATTTTGCATAAAGGAAGGAAAAACACACTTGCATTAAAAGAAGAGAGAACAACCTAACTTTGCAGCAACCCCACTAAAGTGGATGTGTGGGCTCTTTCCTCATGTCTTAATGTCTTCTCTCCACCCTTAGGTCATCCATAAAACCAATCCAAAACCATTAAATAAATCTGATTCAAACACTACCTATTATTGTTTAAAACTACCCGGCAATGGCGCCAAAATGTTGGTGCAAGTATATGCATAATATATTACCAAACATAAATTATCAACCAAGATTCGCAATCAGTAGATTTTTTACACTATATGTGCCAGAAACAGGTGGTTTATCTATGTTTGATGAGTATAGCAATAATTAATAACACTTCAAAACACACACTCTGTTTTGCAATCCTTAATCTATGTTTTACACATTGTGAAAAAATTAAAGAACACAATTCAAAGAAAAGAATCTAGCTAACATGCACTCCAAAGGCTCTCTTACAAGAAACAAGATCATCCATTTACTAGCTCATGAAGGTGAAATATGGATTCTGATCTTACTCATGTAGTCACACACTTCAATATCCACTTGCAAGTTGTCTAGTTCTGCACACTCTTCAAATCATAAAATGAAATTCAATGCAACCTAGCAATTCTGAAAAGTTACTTTATTTATACACAGGAAACAGAGGTTTTAAATGAGATGCTCCATTTGCTAGCTCATGTAATGTGAAGGATGGACTCTCAAATTTTTTCTGTACTGCCACACTTTGCAAGATAAAAGCTGAGATTAAAAGAACACAATTCAGAAATAAATGATCACACACAGAAATCATAAATGATTATAAAGCTACCACTAGATTATTGTTCACAACTTTTGATGCATCCACACTTAGATTATATTGTAACTCACAACTTACTTACATCAAACATTTCTACTCACAACTGATATGTACAAAATCATGCTACAGACATACTTACAGAAATTAGATCCACGTTGCAATTACAGTAAGTTGGCCAAGTTGGACCGGTGGGACCTTGCCGATGACAACGGGGCAGCTTAGAGGGAACTCACAAAATAATAAACTTTAAATAACACATGGAGTCAATGAACTTAATCTCATATTAATTCTTCAACAAGTTTACAAAGATAATATGTTCAGAAATCCAATTTGTAGCATAACTATTCTTCTCCCTCTTCAAGAACCAATCTTACATCATAATATTTTCTCCTTTCCTTAGACCTATGAGGTCTTAATTATACATAAAATCCATGGAGGAATGGATGAAACCGAATCCCCAAACTAAGAAAATAATTTTCACAATTTTAGGATAAATCCCACAAATCTGTGTTTTTTATCAATTTGAGTAGATTCAAGTTAGGGCTCCACCCATATCTCCCAAACAAATTCTAATTTTGAAAAACTACCCTCCTTGTACTCAATTTTCCATATTCTAGACAAAACCCTTATCTTCGAATTTCTAGATCTAATAACCACTGCATGAAAATCGAGGCGCAAGATGGTAGTTTGAGATTTTTGCTAATTTTGGCATAAGCATTCCCCCTGAGATGGAGGTCCACACATGTGAGATGGGTGAATTATGACACACATGTCGGCATGAAAACATCGTTATGGACAAAACCCATGTGCCGAATTTTCTTTTAGAAACATCCAAAAATTACGAATTATGTCTAGTACTGGATTAGCACAGTTGGTACCGAATTAGAACAGTTAGTACCGAAATCCTATAGGCAGGGGTTTAGTACCAGATGAACATAGTCATGAATATGGGTACCAGACCAGCATGATGGTAGTACCAGATGGAGCTAGTACCAGAATAGGTGCAATATGGTATTGGATGAAGTTGGTATTGGAAGAGGTGCAGAGCTGGTACTAGATGAAGCTGGAGAGATGGTACCGGAAGAGGCGAAGAGCTAGTACCAGATGGATCTGGACCCTTGGTACTGGAATAGGTGGAGCCTTGGTACCAGAATAGACTGGGTATCATAATAGGTGGAACCTTGGTACCGGAATAGGTGGATCCAGATCAAACTGCTTAAGAGTCAAAATGATTAGGATCATACATAATCAATCATAACTCAAGAAAACTAAACAAATCATTCCTTAATCATGAATTACCTCTCTATGCATATGGACAAGGTCATCAAGTGTATTTGTGGAGGAAACAATCAATCATATACACATAGCATAGGTAAAATAGGCTCAGATAGAGGGTAATATAGGGTAATAAAGGTGTCAAAATGGAGACTCAACAAAACGTGACATGTATGAAAGGGAAAATGAAGTTAAATAATGATTCTTTAAAACATATAACTTCAACCACCCCTTTACTTATGCCATTCAAATATAAATTGTGAATACTCGCAAGTAATATACACATTGCTTTCATCATAATTAAACAAGTGCATGCTATATCTTCATATGACATATTCAAGCCCCTTTTTTAATATATATTCATGCTCACTCAAAACAATCATGAATAAATGATGAGAAAGAAATGTATAAATTAAGCTATCCATGGGTTCATCATCAACTTCATGTCATTGCATTCTCAAGCCAATATATCTATCAAATAAATATCATAGAACATAGAACAAAAATAACATAATAATACTTTTTTGAACCAAAGTTCTATGAAACTATAAAAAAGGGTTGAAAAATATAAGTGTTGGCACAGGGGCAGACCCAGGTTTCAACGCTACAACAATGCACGAACAAAAACCTAACTATCATTCCTTTCGGCAATGCCTATGAAGCAGATGAAGTCTCACCCGAGGTAGAGGCGGGAGTGGTTGTAGGACTCAGATGTCTGCAACCTTAGCTAGGACACCAATATGTGATTACAACACCTTAACATATAACTTAGCATTTATAGTTCAAAGTATTCACTTCGCAAAGAAAACCCTAATTACAGAGCAACACATTATTCAACCAAATCTAACATATAGATGCACTTAGCATAAGGGAATAGATCAGATATAGCATTAATTCACATTACTAAGAACTAAGTTGTTATATCAAATGCATCTAAAATACATTACTGCATTAATCATTTGAACAATAAACAATCACAATGCACAAATAAACCATAACGCAACATATACGTGGTTCACTCCCAGCCTGGGGCTACGTCCACCAACTCTTCTTCTCTTTTATTATCTTCAGTAAATCAATTACATGCACAGAGCCTCAACATCCTACTCTGCACAGGACAAGAGATCCATGCACACTTCGTTAGATCCTCCTTCCCCGAGCTAGGTCACAGCACAAAGACTTTACATAGTCTCTTACAATCACTTTCACTTAGCTCTGCAAGTTCCTCAACATAGCATGCAAGAAGCATTTACAATCTGTACTTAGCACTTAGTATGGTATCAAAAACCCTTCCCTCCTTCTTACATCACCTATACATTACATTACAAAAAGGGCCTAAACATGGGTAAGCCCATGGGTCGACATCCCCATACCTGTTACATAAGCCTAGAACACTAAAAGTCCTAAAAAGGGGTCGAGATTCTGTGATCTTTTCTTCGACTTGTGCTCCACCTTCGACAACCTGTCAAAGTCCAAAAAGTAGGTCGAACATGACCAAGGATCCTCAAAACTTGGTCAAGGGCCAATAGGCCCCCAAAACTCACCTGTGACTCATCCCAAGTCACTCTGATCTGGGTAGCTCTACTTTAAAAGCCTCGAGCTTGTCTTGAGCTGCTTTGACCTGTTGCTACACCAAGGCCTCCTGCTCGATGAACTCTTGGATAATTGCTTCATAGACAGGTTCCTCTAAGCGTTGTTCATATGTAGTGACGACTTGTTCCAGTTCTTCTCCTCGGCCTTCAATCTCTGTGAATAGTTGGTAAGCATCATCTTGGAATCATTGGAGCCTCTGAGTCACTTCCATGACTTTTCTCCAAATGGTGTGGATCTTTTTTTGAGAAGTGCATTGTTCTTGGGATCACTTCATCCTCTCAACTGCTGACAGGGGCTTCAACTATGCATGTACTATTTCTGCTTGTCTCTTTGCCTCCTGGTGTTGTGACTCCAATGCCTTCAGTTTGGGATCCTCAGTGAGTCGCTCATAATTCTGGGCACTGTGATCACTTAGCTATTTACATTCCATGCCGAGGGCCTTGATTCTCTCAACTACGCTTCAATAAGTTTATTCTCTTTGATATCGTATATCCTGCAGAGTGTTGGTCACTGTTCGTAGCTCCAGATATGTGATTCTCTGTTGAAGTTGTTGGATATCTTCCGCAAGCTACGCTACTTGATGCTCTACTGGTTCTTCCTCTTTTTTCTCTAAGCCTGTCACAGAGCGAAGTGCTCTGCTCACTACTTTTTTGACTCTGAGCTGCTCTGCGATCAACTGCTCTTTTTCTTGCTAGATTTGTTCTTTCTCCTCTTCAAACTTTGTTTGGAGAGAAACCTTCTCCTACTTCCCAACTTGAAATTTCTCTATGACTTCTTTTTGAACTTGATTTAGGGCCTCTGTGGCCTATTATGTTTCTTCATGTGCAAGATGAAGGCGAGATTCGGTCACATCAGCTAGTTTGCAAAGTTTGGTAGGATCATCTCCCAACTTTGGTGCTTCTGATGGCAGGGGCGCAATGGATACTGCACAGCTGGATTGAAGGTCCTGTTGTACCCATCTGAGTTCAACCTCGATTCTACCATACATCTCCTCCTACTTGGTTTCATGTTTCTACAAGATGTCCTGTGAGGCATCTGCTACAACTGCGATGATGAATTTGAAGTCATCGACCGTGAGCACGGTTCGCATCATGGTTTTTCTCGCTCTTGACTTCTTCCGTGAGATAGGTTTCATGGGGGAAACATTTATTTTCTTCGAGGGATCAGCCTCATCAACATGATCCCTAGGTGGTGTTACTTCACCTTGCTTCTGTTGATCTTCTTTTCCATTGGTCTCTTCTCTATCTACTTCATCATCGCCTCCTCATCCAGGTGATACTGAAGAGGTTTCATCTTATGCACAACTTAGGTTTTGTACTTCTTCAGTCTTCTTCCTTTTGTTGGTTCCAGGTGTGTCATGTTCTTTGTGATTTTCCTCTGAGCTGCTAATTAGTTTGGGATCAGACATTTCTACAGGGTCAGTGGGGATAAGGAGGTCTACTGACCAGTCCTTAGTTATCTCATCGAGCTCCTCCTCTATGAGCTTATAGTATGACTGAATCTCTTCTTTATGATCGTCTGCGTGCCCAGTGATATAAATGAATTTTCGATCTGTGAAGAACTTCATGGGAGGTCTAAACTGGTGTAGGGTGTTTGACGTCATGCGAGGGATAGCCTTGATATTCCTTTTCAACTGGAGATAGTACGTGTGGAATACTACATTTGACTACCACTATTTTCCCATATCACTTGAGTACTAGAGCGTGGTGAACTTCACAGCGAGCGAATCGAACGGCTCAATGTCCAAGAAGATCACACCTTTCGACATCTCCCAAGTAGTAAATTCTATGAGGATCAGGAGCCAGCTAAAGTGGAACTCATATCCCTAATCCCGAGCTTCGTGGAAATCCAATTCCAGCTGGTTGACTAGGTACTTCACCCAATTCATCTCGAGTCCTTCTACACATTTCCCGACGAGGTCAACAACGAATCTTGTGACCTGTGTAGGTCTGTTCTTTCTCACGAGATTTCCTGCGATCAACTACTAGGCTAAGCGCACTGCGCCATTCTGTATGGAAGCTACCTTGTAGCCTCGCATTCCCTTTTCTAGATCACCATATGTGTCTTTGATCCTTTATGCCAATGCGTGATCTGTAGCCTTCCCTAGGTAGAAGTCGTGTGGGTCGGGTCCCTGCATGCTCAATCTAGTGATCCTATGGATCAACATCAGATCAACTGTGATGCATCGGTCTGGCCATATATAGTCTCCATGGTAACATGATAGCAGGATCTTAACACACACGTTAACCTCCTGGTGCCTTACAAAGTGTGGAATATTCATTACATTCAAGAGGGTGGACTGCGCAAGGTTCATAGTCCATGGTTGGGGGATTATTTTCGAGTTCTTCCCCTTTGTCCTGGTTAAATACTTGTAAGGACAGAGCATGTTTTAGTTCTTATGGTCCCCTAGGTTGAAGTTGTTGAATTTTAATATCGCAATCTTATCCTGCTGCGTTCTAACTACACGTATCCCCTTCGAAAGGTACGCAGTAAGCATGGTGTAATCAAAGTCTCTTGGTACAATGTCATGACTCACCGCATCAGCCAAAGGTGGGATATAGTTGGGTAGGATAGTCTGGATTAACTTCGCCTTTGCCAAGTCATCTTTATGCTTGGTTCTTTTCTCTACTATAGGTCAGGATGGTCTGGACCCAACAGCAGTCGATGAGGAGGCTTGCACTCCTCTCGTTGATGAGGCTTGAGCTCCGACGAACATCACCTTCTCAGCTATAAGGTCGATTAGAACTTCTTCGACGAATTTCTCTGCGGCGTTGAGCTCGTCTGACATGCACGCTTAGATTGGATAATTCAGGTGGATGAATGAGTGCTCAAATCAATAGGACACGTGTTGATCTCAATAAACACATCACAGTAGAAATGNGTTTTCGGTGCAATAGTCGATGCAATAAGTAGACAACGGTGTAATGAATATTTCCAATGGCCAAGAGGCCTTCATCAATGTGGTTATGTTCATTGTGGCGCAGTCCCAATGGTCTGATGGTGAGATTTCTGTCCATAACTCTTGTTCCAACCATTTGGGGCATTGGGCTAATGGTTATAATGATTTCAACGGCTATATTGCTTCGTCGTGGCGAAGTACCAGGTTGCGTTGTTCTGATATCTCAGTGAAGTTCTAGTTTTGCAAACCTTCCTTCTGTGAATTCCCTTCTAGAACATTCTGCAACTTTTCTATCTTTTCTCTCTTCTTAATGATCTTTCTAACCTTCCTCCCTGTAATCTTCTTCTCGGTATTCCTCTTTCCATTATGATTCTTACCTTCTTTTAGCATAGTAACTTTGTGTGTTTGAGATTATTTCATAGGGTTAGAGAGTAATACTTCTTCTCTATCTGGGGTAGGTGCTCCATTCTTCAGTGAGTCTTCTTGTGTTGTTTCAACTTCAACATCCAAGTTTCTAGTTCTGAACAACTTTGATATGTTCTCATGTTCTTCAATCAAGTGCGCTATCCTCCTAGTCATGAAATATTTTAATTCTTGCTTCTTTTTTTCTAAGACTTCCTCTTCTTTTCTTCTGGCCTTATCTTTCTCAATCCAAGTTTTTCCTAGTAATATAGAAAATGGGGCATTGTTCTCAATAAATTTAACAACCTCAAAATCTTCCTCTATCGTAGTTCCATGAGCACTCATAGATATCCGGGTGAATCTTCCACATAGGGTTATCAACTTTCCTCTAAATAATCTTATTCCTCCTAATGAAGGAATCATAGCAGGCTTTCCCAAAATTTGCCAAGTTCTTTATGTCATGATATTCACCTGTGTTTCTTCATCCAGAACATAGTTAATGTCGAAGTCCGCTATTCTTTTTTCTATGCATTATTTTTCTTTGAAGATCTATGATAAGTTGATATTTATGTGATCATTTAGGGTGTCTTTCATTTGTAGCAATACATTCTCTGATTCTTTCTAGGGTTCTATCATGGTCTTAGTTTCTTGATCTTCCTCAGGGTTTTCTTGTCTCATATTCATTCTTTCAACCTTAGCAATCATTCTAGGGCAATCCAAAACTTCATGATCCATAGCTTGACAACAAATACAACTAGGTATTTTACCAAGGCATTCTTTAGCAAGATGTCTCGGCCTTTTGCAATTATAACAAAGGGTTAATCTTCTTTTTCTTTGAATTGATCCCCAACCTTTCCTATACTATGCACTAGGATCATAGTATCTAACCTAAAAAAAAATTCTTTCTAGGGTCCTGCATCCATTTGTTAGTCCAAACATTCTTTCTATGCATAGGAATAACATATCTTTCATTATTTCTATCAGATCTACTCATATCAAACCTTCTTTCATCTAGTTGTGCCCTATTTTTCAAGCTAGGACAAAATTTATCAAACATACCTAGATCCATACTTTTGAAACAAAAATTTCCACTTATCTTACCTTTTTCAATCAAAACTTTTCACTTTTATTACCTTTAACAAAGCACAAAGCTTTAAGATCTTACCTCTTTTCTTCAGATTTGAATTTTCTTCTTAGCACAGATCTTCACAAGTCAAGTAGACTATTGCGCACTAAAGCAATAGATCTACGCACATATATTTATTTTCTTCAGTTCCCAGCAATCACAGTTTTAGTCCTGGCAACAAAACCATTTGTTGGCACAAGGGTAGACCCAGGGTTCAACGCTACAACAACACACCAACAAAACCCTAACTACCAGCCCTTTTGACAACACCTGCAAAGCAGATGAACTCTCACCTGAGGTAGATGAAGGGGTCATTGCAAGACTCATATGTCTACAACCTTAGCTAGGACATTGATCTGTGATTACAACACCTTAATAAAGCACTTAGCAGTTTAGTTCACAGTATTCACTTCACAGAGAAAACCCGAATTACAGAGCAGCCCAGTATTCAACTAGATCTAACATATAGACACACTTATCATAAGGGAATAGATCATATCTAGCATTCATTCACATTACTAAGCACTAAGATATTATATCAGATGCATCTAACATACATTACTGCATTAATCATATGAACAATAAACAATCACAATGCACAAAGCAACCATAACGCAACATATACATGGTTCACCCCCAGCCTGGGGCTACGTCCACCAACTCTTCTTCTCTTTTATTATATTTGGTCAATTAGCTACATGCACAGAGCCTCAAAATCCTACTCCACATAGGACATGAGATCTGCGTACACTTTGCTAGATCCTCCTTCCCCAAGCTAGGTCACAACACAAAGCCTTTACACAGTCACTTTCACTTAGCTCTACAAGTTCTCAACATAGCATGCACAAAGCATTTACAATATGTACTTAGCACTTAGCACGGTATCAAAAACCCTTCTCTTCTTATTGCATCGCCTAGACTTCTATTTATACATTACAAAAAGGGCCTAAACATGGGTAAAGCCATGGGCCAACATCCCCATACCCGTTACATAATCCTAGAACCCTAAAAGCCCTAAAAAGGGGCTGATATTCCACGATCTCCACTTTGACTTCTGCTCTACCTTTGACAGCTTGTCGAAGTACCAAAAGTAAGTCGCGCATGACCAAGGATCCTCAAAACTTGGTCAAGGGCCAACAATAAGCCTTGATTCATGATTCAAATCCATATCCAACATTGATAGCATGTTTTACCATCAAAATGTTGTAATCATATTAATAATATCTCACTTATCCAAGCTCTAAAACCATCTTGACCCAAGTTAGAGTACACAAATTAAAATCTTCCAGCAAATAATCATGAAATCCAATCAACGGATCATAACCATATTGCACTCATATGAAATAATATTGAGTTTGTGTGTTTGACCAAGCCCAAAAATCTTTCAACCCTAAGCTATTTGAGTTGTGTAAGTGAAGCAGGGAAGAATTGCAACTCAAATGTAGGTGATATTCACTACATTCATCTCAATTGTAACACCCCAAGGCTGATCCCCTGCTGAATTTTAATTATGTTTATAGGCTGGTGAGCCAAGATTTTATAAGTTGGAAGACTTATATGTTTATTAGGTTAGAGAGCCTAGATGATTAAGGTCAATGAGCCTATTTTTGTATATTTAAAAACTCATATTATTAATAAAATTACATCATTTCCTGTAAACCGACCACTAAGAAAGAGTTATGGGTGACTAAGCTCCACTAGGTAGGGTAAGGGAAGGGACTAAGTGTCTAGGAATAGGGGCTAAGCTAGAGGGCTTACCTCTAAGGGGATAATATTACATTATATTATTATTTCCAAAAGGATATGGTTTAAATAAGCTATGTTTTCCTTAGTTATTTGGAAAAGGAACGAGTGCTAAGTGGAGCTCATGCAGCTTTAGGAAGACAAGTGTCAACCTAGGTGCATGCAGTTTATAGCTGGGAAAGCTAGTTCGTTGGAAATTCGCTTCCCATTCTAGAGGGATTCACAAGTCTCATGTTCCCTCACTGTTCTTGTGTTCCCTCTCCATTCTTGCAACCCTCACGATTCTCACAAGCATGCCCTACACCTCACCGGTTCGTGCATTGAGTCATTGCCTTCATCGTTGACCTCTACATCTATCACGCACCTCTGGACCATGTAGGAATTGTGAACTATCTTGTACCTTTCCTGTGAAGTACAACGCACCTATACCTTTCCTGATTCGTATTGTTCCTTAACGGTTTTCTATTAAAACCCACACAATTCCTTTATTGAGAGTGGATTGCTGCCATCATCTATTCTATATTGAGCTTTGTTGTTGCCATCACCTTTTCTGAAATTGTCTTAGGAGTTAGATTGAAGAAGCAAGTTGTCAGGCCTGTGGTTTGAAGAGGTGGGTTTTCAGTCCTGCGGATTGAAGAAGTAGGTTTTCAGGCCTGTGAAGAACTCTCTCTAGGTGAGAGAGGTTGTTGGGGAAGTGATTTCCCATAGGGATCCCAACTACAGCTATAATTCTCAGAGAATTTCTATCTGGCCTATTGTTGAAGCCCTAGAAGGGAAGTGGGGAATCCAAAGGACTATTGAGCAGAGAAGGGGCACCCTTCCTGGGGTGGTACAGGCATGTGGGGAATGAGAGGTTGTAGTTTTTAGTGTGAGATGGCTCATGGGAGAAAATCCTTCCTGTGATCCGTGTGACTGTTAAGAACCAAATATCAATATAGCATAGAAAAACCTCAGAAAAAGTAATCAACACCTTGAAAAAGAGATAATTTCAGATAATAAGCCTCTTCGAGGGGGCAACCTCCTTTTACCCCACTTAAATGTTCAAGTACAAGATGATTCAAAATGAAAATGTCTCCTTGGTATATATA
>JASDQU010306565.1:124760-135588 GCA_032191745.1 Picea mariana | reverse complement strand
AACTCGGCTCATAGATGATAAATTTTCCTATATTATTTCTAATTGATATAAGAACCTCTTCTTGCCAAAACACTAGAGGGAGATTTGACATAATCATCCATACCTTCGATGGTGATAGGTGTCTCAAGTTGGATCAGAGAAAATCACCCATTCCTTTAAGATGATACCTAACGGTCCCCAACCCCATACACAAATGAGGGCCTCCATTAAATCCTTATGATTTTGAAAATGAAACAAATCCAGTCGCGAGCAAGGGTATGAAAAATTGGGTAGTAACCCCCAAAATCCCAACCAGTTCTCATCTAGTCACAACTTTAAGGTTGAAGAAGAGACAATTTTACTGCAGAACCACCCCACAACCATCCTCCCCAACAAATTTCGGATAGCCTTGATCTCAACATCATATCCCACCACCATTTTTCATGTCTCCTTCCTCACCTTTCAACACTTCTCCTTCCTATCTTTCAACATGGAGGCGCTTTCCTTCACAGAAGAATATTACGCATTGGAGCTAAGCTTCAACTCCTCCTCCGATGATAGAGTTGCATGAAAAGGTGGTGAATTTGAGTTGACAAGTGACCACCCCCCCCCCAGAACACAAATAAAAACTTGGATCATGTGATCCGCTTTCCAAAGCGACCCTTGAAACACACCCACCTACCCGATTTGAATGCAAACTTGACCTTGAAATGTTGCCTCTCGATCACGATCCGATGGCAGATCCGACAAACCTATATTTGACATGTCAGTCACTATATTTAACTTCTATGTCCTGATCAAAACCTCATTGGATGGGAATATAATCGTCATACCCAAAACCTCCGGTTCAAAATCAAGGACGTCATCCTCCATTTTTGGAGCTATACATATCATTTAATTGACTGGATTGTACCCTCACCCAAGTCCACCTAACTTCCTTTATCTGATCACCGCCATGGTTATCTCCTAGCTCATTAGGCCCTTAGGTCCCTTACTACAAATGACCAGCGTTGAACCAGCCCCCAAATCCCCTTTTGGTCCCTACCTTCTCACACTACAAACTGAAGTGACCGTGCAACTCCGCCATTGGAGATACAAGGACTAAAACCACCTTGTCATGGTTGTGAACCTCTTCTTCACCCCMCACACACACACTCGATGGTTTGGTTTAACTCAAAATGTTGCATTTTTTGGTAACATGATATCTTKTTAGAGGGATGGAATTCGACGAACAAATTGTGCATCAAATACAACTAAACATTCCTCCTACTTGTCAATTTTTTTGTCAACATTATCAGAATGGATATTAGAGTKATTGAAACCGTCAAATTTGAYRAGCGATTTAGTTTTGAAATTCCTACCCTATCTTGTTACATATATTTAAAGAAAAGGTGTATAAAAAAATTCAAGAGTCATCACTGATATGGTATTCACATTCTAGACTAATATAGTTGAACATACATAGTTTACTAATAGAGTTGAACATACTTCAACATAGTTTACTAATAGATTTGAACATACATAGTTTTAATCTTATGCACATGTGGCTAAAGGGTGTCCCCTTTTCCAAATATTGAGAACATTATGGATGTTCGCTTTCCCAAATAAGCCCAAGCCATAAGAGGGGGAGGTGGGAAAGAAAGGGGGCTTAAACTATTTTTTTATTATTTTATTTTATGTGTGTATTATTATATAATAATTTTATTTTTTATGTAGTTTTGCTTCCTTTTTTAAACGTGGGGAGAAGGTGGGAAGGGTAGAAAGGAGGGGGTTTGAGAGGGTGGGGAAAGGGTTGGAATTTGTATTCATTTTTACTTGTCAAACAATTTTTTTTGAGGTTTTGGGTGTCTATATTCCTCATCAAAGAAAGTTTTATCTAAAATTACGCCCTTCAAAAATAAAATTTTGATAAGAAAATAACCTTTCAATAATAAAATTTTAATTAAAAAATTACCACAACTTTCACATCAAAAATTACATACAAAATGGACTTAGACTCACAAATCAACTCCATGGCTATATCATGGTTTAAACACAATAACCACAACACCTTCTATACAACTCTTATTAGCTTGTCTTTATATATTGGATTTAAAAGTTTGGATCCAATGGCTCGGGAGTGGTACTATGTCACTGTATTACAACATATAAAGAAAGGGGAAATTTTGCATGTAAATTCATTGAATTCACTATTCACTAATTCAAATCGTTTTCATAGTCTCTAACCTCAATCGCTTGGGAATTTGTGGGAACTTTTTATTAGAACAGGGTTTATAACTTGCCATATTTTGAGGAGGTGTAAGGTAGAAAACTAAAAATCAATTAATAGAAATTGCATCCATCCTTTTTTCCTATGGAAAATTTACAAACATATAAATATATAATTCAAACAAATAGCTCTTAAACCATAACTATTTAGTTATATAATATTTTTAGTCAACCATGAAATAGGAATAAAATATTTTAAGTGTCATTCTTATAATAATGTAAAAGAAGAATATACTAAAATAGGCAATGGAAAATGTTGTATCTTTTCAAACAATCAAAACCCAAAAATTCCAAGAAACTAAAGCATTTACTTGGAAGTTGAATGTATGCACTCACCTTACTCTCAAACATGTAATTGTGCAATTCTCATGTTCTTAACGTTAAAGCTTCCATTGTACCTCTTCTCAGGTGATGCTAGCAATTTTGCTAAAGAAGAAAGTGATTACCAGTGTATCCTTCCTCTCTCCCAGTGCCCTCAAAATGGAAATCCCAATGACTTACGAGTATTGGACAGTTTGTTGGATGATATATTTTAGTAAAAAAAAATTAGAGCTCTCCCTCTCATTTTGTTTGGCGATTTCAACAGCTGTGTGGCTTCTTAATTACCCTCTCTTATGACTCTTGACTTCTTCAATCTTCAGATGGGTTTTACAATCCAACCACATGATTTAGGAGGTAAGACTCAGTGCCATTGAGATTACGATTTTAGGAGATTTGAATTCATTCCTAGATTTTGAAGTAGGAATTTAGTGAGCTTGTTTTCAAAAGCTCCACGAATCATTTTGATATCAAAGCTTGTCATGCTAGGGAGTAATGAGTTCTTAAAGCTATTTTCGTAACAACAATGAATGATCAAAAAGCATAGACCATTTCCAACATGCGGACTTGGAAAAGGGAGGAAAAGATATTGATTTTATTCTTTAAGAGACCTTTGACAGGATATGAGAACACTCACAGTGTGATTTATCGAAAATGAAGTTGTTGGCATTGATAATCCAGAGTAAATGGTGGTGGGAAGATTTATGCATGAAGAATTAATATTTCATTAACCACCACCCGCTTTTGCTTGTTGATTTGTAAGTAGAACAGATCATTTCTGTAGCTGGATATTTTCACGCACGCATAACCATGATAATAATGGATGGGGAATTTCCCAAGGTCTCCACCCTGCCATGATATCAAGTTCAACTTACTTCCCGCCACTGATTTGAATAGGGAATCAAACTTCAAACATAGTTGATTAGTTGTAGCGATTCAACCTTCCTACTTTCCCCACAACCTTTTACCAACATGGATAGGATATCTATGTTGAGGGGAGGTCTTGAGATGATCCAAGGGATCAAATTTTGCTCAAAAATAAAAGTGTCTGGAATCGCTTCAAAACAAACATGTGCATAGGCCTTGTCATAACGAACCCAACACAACTTGAATAGGCTCAAAGAGACGTCATATGATCAAGATATCGCATTCTGTTCATTTTTCCAAATAGGCAAAATTTTGTTGACTGTACAGTCCGTACAGTGATGACGTGGCAGGGTACAGACCCACACATGGAAGGCGACGTGGCATGGTCGTACAAGTGACATGGTAGAGCACTGAGTTGGCATGATGACAAGGCAGGTTCGGTGGCAGACATGTGGGAGAATTAGGTGTTGACACATGTCATTTATTGGGCCAATGTTATGGTGCCACGTGGCCCAGTCGTGGGCTGCCACGTGGCACCCCTCCAGTCTGGTTGGCAAGTGATAAATTTATATGGCTCCACAGGAGTCGAACCCACAACCTCCGGGCGGGGGAATGATTTGGCAGGGACGGGCTACCAGCCTGCCCGCAGATGTGACTTAACCACATAATGTGTTTTAATTGTTTTGAATTGAAATTATGGTTCGGGCGGGGAGAAAAGGGTTGGGGATAAGCCCCAAACACCGGTATATAGTCCACCATATTCCCATTACATATAACCTTTGCTTAACTATTGGCACGTAGGAACTCCARCACATAGCCCTGGTTGTTACCACGATCCACACAACCACTCCATAAGACCACCAGCGCAGACTTACCATAACTTYTGGCACGATATTTTACATTAATGTTTAGCCCRATAGGTGAGGGGCCTTGGCCACATGGCCACCCCATATGACCTGTCCTTATCCTTGGTGCACGCGGACTATTACAATGGAGGATTAKCCCYAGTCACATGTTTCTACACCATACAACCACATGCCTTCGCACAGAGGAGATAGCCATTGGAGCATGCAACAGATAGGTCATTGGCCACATGGGGCCATATGACCGAGTTCTCCATCGGGAAAAGGGGCCAATGCACTAACTATCCTACAATTTCACCCATTTTGTAGGAATCGTTGTGTGTGATGGGTTTTGGTGTGGAAAAAACACATAGGCCAAGTTGTTCTATCAGTGGTTGCGTTTTGGCAAGCAAGTACAACAAGCTTGAAGGGGAAAAATTCTAGGAGGTGTAACTTCTTCATTATTTGGCCAAACCAGGTGCTGAAAAATCCCAGCTAGGGGTTTTTGGACGTTCTAAAGCCATTGGAGCCATGTATTTTGTATTCTGAGCACTGTAAGAGAACTTTTTAAGCATAATGAAAATGATCCAAGGGAAGCTAGACTAGGAGATGTAGCCCAAGAGAGGGGTGAACTCCTTTATCATTTGTTGTGTTATGTATTCATTATTGATGGTTTTTATATGTTTGATGTGTTACTCATGATTAATTAAAACTCATTGAACTTATGTGTTAGTAACTTGATCCAATTACCCAAAAACATACCTTTTGTACACTTGCAATTTAAAAGAGACATGTCTTCTTCATTTTAAATATCTATTGGAAACAAATCCATTCCATTTTCAGCAGTTGGTATCAAAGCATAGGTTTTGTAAGGCTTGATTGTTTACAGGTGTTTTGTTTTTCTGATGTTTACAAGGTTGAAGCTCACAAGAGGAGAAGATCAACTTGTAGAGCCAAGTTCTCAACTATCCATAAGGAGAACTATCAAATCACCTCAAGCTTCAAGGAGATATTCACCAAGCATGGCTCATGAGGAGAGTCATGGAACTCTTCCTTCAGAGGAGGACAAATTCATTAAATATTTTTATGATATGACTGAGATGGTCAAAGTTTTGTTTGAAGATAGAAATGCATGATTGCAAGGTGAAAGCTCCAACTCTCCAAAGGGAAATGGATATAGTGGTGATAAAACTCCAAAGGGAAATGGAGGGAATGGTGATTCTCCACCTCCATATTCCACCATTTCACAACCACCTCCAAATTCTCCAAAAGAACATGGTAAAAATCCTTTACAAACTCCTTTGCTAAATCTTGATATTAAGTTTGAATTGCCAATGTACAATGGAGAGGTAAATGTTGAGAAATTAGATAAATGGATTCGTCAGATTGAAGTGTATTGTAGAATACAAAGAATCATAGATGATGAAACTAAGAATCAACTTGCTTCTTTAAGATTGGACAGTGCAACACTCATTTGGTGGGAATCCAAAACTCAAGAGGACATGAATAAACATGGTAAAGTTTTATCCTCTTGGAATGATTTTATTGTTGCAATTAAAATGCAATTGTATCCATTAGCATGCATATAGAATGCTATTATGGATTGGCAAAACTTTAGGCAAGCTAAAGGGAAAGATATGCAAAGCTTCACTCAATAATTTAGGAGAAGAGCTTTGGTTTTGGGTATAGATTTGTCTTCTCAAGAAACTTTACTCAAATACATTGGAGGTTTGCATAGCTACTTGAGGCATACAATACTTATGTTTAACCCTTAAAATCTAGATGAAGTTTGTGTACAGGCAACTCATTTAGAGGCAAGAGGAAGGAATGATCCTCAAGAGGGAAGCAATAAATCTTTTAATGGAGACAAGGGAAAGAGGAAGTTTGAAGAAAATGGAAAGAAAAATTCTTCAGTCAAGAAAGAGAGAGAGAAACTCTCATGTAAACATTGTTCAAAGGATGACCATGATTAAGACCATTGTTGGAAACTTCATCCTGAAAAGAGACCTAAAAATTTCAACAACAAAGAGAAACCAAACATTGTTGCAACTGTACAACAAGATTTAGGATTTGATTCGGAAGATGAAACAAAAATCACAGCCATGGGTTTACAAGGTAATAATTCTATTGCTAGCACTAGTTCTTCAAATTCTGGCATCAATGAAACTCAACATGAAAAAGAAAGAATAGAGATTTTCCACATAAGGGTAATTTCAAAACATAGCAATATATATACTCTATTTGATACAGGATCACAAGCAAACCTTATTTCTAAAGACATTGTCAAGAAACTAGATTTGGAAACTACTCCTCATCCTAAACCATACCCTTTAGGTTGTATATATGACAATGCCAAATTACATATGACAATAAGGTGTAAACTTAGATTTGCCATCACTACAAACTATATAGATGAGGTAGAGCTTGATGTTATTCCATTGGATATTTGTGGTATTGTGTTGGGAAGCCCATATTTATATGATAGGAGAGCCATTTTTCATCATCATGAGAACAAGTATCATTTGTTTAAAAATGGAGTTGAGTACATTGTTAGAGAACATACAAAAAGGATGAATTTGTCACTTACAAATGTTGGACAAATGAAGAGACTAGTCAATTCTAGTAAGAACCCTGTAATTTTGATGATTAAACCCAAAGACAATGATTAAACCCAAAGACAAAGGCTAAAGTTGAAAACTGGTTATTATTCTTGGCAAGGAGAGGAGGTAAACTATTCCCTTTCTCTCTATACTCTCAAACATACTTACGTACTCCAATGGTAAAGGTTATTTTAACCTCAGTGTGATTGTTTTAATGGGGGTCGAGATGGGTCAGGGGGATCCCATATCATAATACCCGCAGGGAGGGGATTCAAATCCTTGAGAATAATTTTAAATGCTCCATTTCTAGGTGAATATTTTGTGCTTGCACAATAATTTTCAAGGAAAAATTGGCACATGTCAAGGAATCATCATACCATGAGAAAGTGTGAGAATCATCTTTGGTATAAAATAAAACATCATTGTGTTTCTTCCAAATAATGTGAAGCACTTCAATATGAACTAAGAATTAGATAAAATTAAATTCATGAGTGAAAGGGTGACAATTTCTTAATAGGGATTCCTTATATGAAATGTGTAATGCCTAAATTACAGAGCCTCATATAAATAAATACTTTCTAATCTACTACTTTAATTGCTGCAACTTAGTTTAGATTTTCCTTTCTTGATTTTCTTTCTACCAACATAATAATTGACAGCAACATGATAATCAACACTAAGCTAATAACAACAACATAGCAACAACACAGCAAGCTAATAACAACAACATACTAGCAGCATAGCAACAACAGCATATTAACAACATAATAATCAACAACAATATAATGATAGAAGAAAATGCATAAAGTATCTACCTCAACCTGAAGCTTAGTTGATTTATCCCTTTCTTGGTTGTTGATGATCCTACCCAACTGTCCAAACTAAGTATTAACCTCCTAGCCAACTAGGAACAACCTCTCTGGCTCCCTAGCTCTAGGAATCCTTGCGGTTTCCTGGCCCCCGAGCCCAAAATTCCCAGCAACAACTGTGTCCCTGTGAGAGTTCCCAAAAACCAAACTGTTCACTAATCTCTTCCTTTCATAATTTCTTCCTCCTCCTTCCCCAATTTCACCTCCCAAAACCAAAGAACAAAAAGATCCCTCTCCAAGTCCTCTCCCCTCTTCCTTATCCTTCTCCCTCGAATCCCTCTCCCTCCTTCAATTCTCCAACCACCTTATCCCCCATTAATTCCTCAACCACCTTATCCCTCCCATTAATTACTTCAACTACCAATTTTAATAATATTATAATAAAGACTCAAGAAATTTATTTTTAATAATTAATTAAATTAATATTTATCAACCATGATAATTAAATAATTAATTAGGGTTGTTACAAAATGGAGGAAGGGAGGTATTTTCAACATGGAATTTGAACCTGGGGCCACATTAACTTAGGCAGGGCACCAAACCATAAAAGATGCTTCAAGTTCTCAACTAACTCACACTGGGGACAATGCAAGTTTTACACACTCAAGTATGCTAATATGTTGTCCACTAGAAGACTTATTATAATAATAAAAAAATGTAAGAGGGAATTCTTTGACTCCAAGGATGACTTCCATAGGCTTCTAAGATAGAATTTCAACACTTTTTAGTTATATTTTAGAAATAAATTTTGTTTATATGACCTTTCAATTGAGGTTTGTCATAAAGTCATTTAATGTAGCCAAAGGTAGGATTCTACTTGGTAAATGTTGTGGCTTGCCCCCATTTCCAATATTCCCATAAGGTTAGAGAATATTGGAGGCCCAAATTGGGAATAAAATCATCTCAAATAAGCTTTGAAATCAAGGGCGTCGTCCTCCATTTTGGAGCTATACGTATCATTTAACTGACTGGGTTGTACCCTCACCTAGGTCCACCTGGATTCCTTTCTCTTATCACCTCCATGGCTAGCCCCTGAATATTCAAGCCTTTAGATCCCTTACTACTAATGACCAGCCTCGAACCAACACCCAAATCCCCTTCTGGTCCCTTTCTTCTCACACTGCAAACCCAAGTGATCGTGCAACTCTGCTATTGGAGATATAAGGACTAAAACCACCCTCGCATGGTTGCACTCTTCTTATTCACTACACAATCACACACACACGATGGTTTAGTTTAGCTTGAAATGTTGCATTTTTTGGTAACATGATATCTTGTTAGAGGGATGGAATTTGACGGACAAATTGCTCATCAAATACAACTAAAAATTTCTCCTACTTGTCAAATGTTTTTGTTAAAATTATCATAATCGGTATCAGAGTTATTGAAACCGTCAAATTTGATGGGCGATTGAGTTTTGAAATTCCTACCCTATCTTGTTACAGATATTTAAAGAAAAGGTGTAGAAAAAACTTCAAGAGTCATCAATGATATGGTATTCACATTCTAGACTAATAGAGTTGAACATACATAGTTTACTAATAGAGTTGAACATACATAGTTTTAATATTATGCACATGTGACCGAAGGGTGTACAAGAGGGGGAGGTGGGTGAAAGGAAGGGGGCTTAAACTATTTTTTTAGTATTTTATTTTATGTGTGCATTATTATATACTAATTTTATTTTTCTAATGTAGTTTTGCTTCCTTTTTTAACGTGGGGAAAAGGTGGGAAGGGTATGAAGGAGGGGGGTGGGGGATAGGGTTGGAATTTGTATTCCCTTTTACCTGTCAAACAATTTTTTTTGATGTTTTAGGTGTCTATATTCCTCGTCAAAGAAAGTTTTGTCTAAAATTATGCCCTTCAAAAATAAAGTTTTGATAAGAAATTAACATTTCAATAATAAAGTTTTGATTAAACAATTACCACAACTTTCACATCAAAAATTACATGTAAAATGGACTTAGACTCACAAATCAACTCCATGGTTATATCATGGTTGAAACACAATAACCACAACACCTTCTACACGACTCTTATTAGCTCGTATTTATATATTGGATTTAAAAGTTTGGATCCAATGGCTCAGGAGTGGTACTATGTCATCGTATTACAAAATATAAAGAAAGGGTAAAGTTTGCATGTGAATTCATTGAATTCATTGTCCACTAATGCAAATCGTTTTCATAATATCTAACCTCAATCGCTTGGGAATTTGTGGGAAATTTTTATTAGAACGGGGCGTACAACTTGTCAGATTTCGAGGAGGTGTAAGGTAGAAAACTAAAAATCAATTAATAAAAATTGCACCCATCCTTTTTTTCCATCACTGAGCAATTTACAAACAAATAGCTTTTAAATCATAACTATTTAGTTATATAATATTTTTAGTCAACCATGAAATAGGAATAAAATATTTTAAGTGTCATTCTTCTAATAATGTAAAAGAAGAATCTACTAAAATAAGTATTGGAAAATATTGTATCTTTTCAAACAATCAAAACCCAAAAATGCTAGGAAACTAAAGCAAATACTTAGAAGTTGGATATATGCACTTGCCTTACTCCCCAACATGTAATTGTACAATGCTTGGGTTCTTAAAGTTAAAGATTCCATTGTACCTCCTCTCGGGCATTGTTAGCAATTTCACTAAAGAAGAAAGTGATCACCAATGTCTCCTTCCTCTCTCCCAATGCCCTCAAAATGGAAATCCCAACGATTTAGGAGTACTGGATAGTTTTTTGGATGATATATTTTAGTAAAAAAAATTGAGATCTCTCCCTCTCATTTTGTTTGGCGATTTTAACAACTGTGTGGTTTCTTAACTACCCTCTCTTCTTATTCTTGACTTCTTCAATCTTCAGATCGGTTTTAGAAGCTAATCACATGATTTAGGAAGTAAGACTCGGTGCCATTGAGATTTCGATTTTAGAAGCTTTGAATTTATTCCTAGATTTTTTAGTAGCAATTTAGTGAGCTTGTTTTCAAAATCTCCACGAATCATTTTGATATCGAAGCTTGTCAAGGTAGGGAGTAATGAGTTCTAAAAGCTAGTTTCGTAACAATGGTGAATGCTCCAAAAGCA
>JASDQU010306565.1:68596-83114 GCA_032191745.1 Picea mariana | reverse complement strand
CAATTCAAATGAGAACGGTTGAGAGTGCAACATGGAAATCATGGGATTAAAGGAATGGAGTGAAAGAAGTGAAATGAATGGACCAATAGTAATAGTCCATTCAATTTTTCATGAAAAGAGTGCATGAGAAAAAAAGATGGTTTGAATTTCCATGAGGTTTGAATTTCTATGGGGATGGGGTCTCTTACATCCCCAAGCATTGTACTCAATTCCCACTTCTTCATAACTATGGAAGGTGGACTTCCCCACCATCCACCACTTGCACTCAATGACTAGTGGTTGGGGTTCTTTAATAAGACATATGGTGAAAATGAATGAAATTTAGGAAACTTGGGCAACTTAGGATTATTTTCCAACCCCAGTCTCCTTTTCCTATTCCCCTTTGGTGGACTCATAGTCCCTATCATTCTCTCAACAACTATCCTTGGACCTTTTTATTAGTTTTCAAAGTAATATTTACATATCTTGAGTATACTATGGAAACCCCACCTCACTGTATTTAGAAAATATAATTATAAAAAACACATGTCTAACAATTCATTAGTCGAGTCCCAGCCTTCAACTCCGCGCCATGAATTCATACAAGATATTTACATCATTTAAAAATGAGGTCATCTATCTAAGCTCACATTGGCTCAACTCTTGTCATTATATCCATTTATTTACAATTCAATTCAAGCTATCCAAAAGGTCAAAATTGGATATTACAAAAGTTTTACTTTTTTAACAATTATAATAATCATTTTAATATTAATAATCAAATTAATCACTTTAATATGTTTTATTATATGCATTTACAATATAAAGTTTGTAAAAAAAATTGAACATAATAAAATAATAATAATGATACAATAAATCATCCTAAACTCATCTTAACCTCTATATTTTAAGCATCCATAATGTTAGAACATAAGTCAAAATATGAAATAAAGATTCAAATTTTGAATTCTTTCTTAAATTGTTCCTATTTTTGTAGATTAATCAATAAATTTTCGCTTTAGAAATTTTATTTTATACACTAATAAAATTCGTTGTTTGTGTTTCGACAGGGGGATCCATCCTAAACTGTCAATCTTGATGTATATTAACATCGGTGATTCACAATATTTATGGGATACAGAGTTGCGTAATGTTTAATTCATGTAGTATTCCTATTCGTGGTTCCATTCCAGGACTTTGTCTTTTGACGTTATTCAAATATTTTGTTTCAAGTTATCTTGAATCCCCGAATTCCCGAAGCCAAAAATCAATCCAATGTTATATCCTCTCCCTTAAAGATTTTATTCGGGACTTCGTGCTTCTAGATTTCAAACTCACTATTGAACTTTTTATCCCGAAGTCACGGAGCTCCGGAGCCTCAAATCCCCGAAGCTCCAAAAGATTGCATTCATAAGGGAAAATACTTAGCTGATGTGTCACATGCCACCTAGATTTCTTTACACGTGGCACTTATTTTTGACATTTTAGACACGTAATTCGCACATTTTAGGATGACACGTGTCACCCATGTTCTTACGACACATCATCATATGTGACGTCATCCTGCCACGTCACTCTGGGAGACTATTCTTCGGGATATCATATTATCATCAAATCCAAGAAATGTTGAAGTGTCGAAGTACTGAAATTTAAGTAATGATTAATAAATATTGATTAAGGGTAACTAATCACTTCGTGACTTCGGCCTTCGGGATAATTTTAACATTCTCTATTCAATAGCCCCAAAGTTCCGAAGTGCAGGAGTACTTATTCTCGCTAATTTGGATTACTAACGATAATTAAACATGATTAGGGTAAGATATTCGTGTAAAGTTTGCCAGTGTCAGGTAATAAATTTACCATCTTTTTAGCATTATGACCCTGTCGTTCAAATGAGAAATATTAAATGTAGAATTCATGTCATGTTTAATTATGATTTGATAAAATATTTGAACTCTATCTCGTCTCTGTATTCACATTCAAAACTCCACTTTGTCTCTGCATTCGCATTCACAACCATTATTTTTATTACATGAGTGAATATTGTCAACAAGAAGTCATGGTGCCTCGCAGGGGAGCAAAAAAGAAGGTCTAGGACCAGTCTATAGAAGAGCCAAACTCAAATTATGATCTGTGTTCAGATACTACTGCTTTTTTAACATGAAGCACTAAATCATGGGCGTAGGTTTATGAAATCCTCGAGGAAGAGCAATCCATGGTTTCTGATGATGAAAGAGAAGAGGAAGATGTTTTAAATATAAACAATCTCAAGGAGGTCGCCAAGTCATAATTACATAAGGTTTCAGCACAACCAAAGTTATTTCCCTACACAAACATGATATGTTGGGCTTTGGAGCATGTGGATATACCAACAGGGACCATCTACAACCATCAAAAGACTATTGTCGGCTCGTTTCGACCATAAGATATCCAAGTAATGTATAAATTGTCTAGTAATCCCAAATATGTTTACAATGCAGAATTTGTAAAAAGGTTTGAGAAAAAGGAATTTGTAGATTATGATAGAAGTGTTTGTGATGTAGTTAAAACTTGGTGGGGAAATGAAAACAAATTTAAAGAAGATAGTCATGGTACATTTTCTAAAAATTCTTGTGATGAACATATTATGTACATAGCTATGATGCTTTGTAGGTTGCATAGAAAGAAAAACCCTACACATTTCACAGTGGATTGGGTCCCTATTATTCTTGAAGCTGCGAAAGGTTTCACTTTTAATTGGGGAAAGTTGTTGTCTGATAAACTGGTCAAACAAATAGGGGTTTATACAAGTCAGAAGTCTAAATTAGGTGAACCAACTCCTTTTTATATGTCATCATATACTATGGATGCTATATGTTACAAAACCCCTTTGCCTTTGATGAATTGGAGTTGGACTCCAATTCACAGGTCTAAATTAGGTGAACCAACTCCTTTTTATATGTCATCATATATTATGGATGCTATATGTTAGAAAACCCCTTTGCCTTTGATGAATTGGAGTTGGACTCCGAAAAATTCTGAGCCAATACATATCTATCATTCTAAACTGTGGGAGGAAAATAAAAAAGATAATTTTTATGAAATTTTCCATAATGTTATCATCCTGATTCATGAAGCTCTATATGGCAATCCTCCTCCGAGGATCTCTGAGTAGATTATGGGAAAGTTAGGTACAATTGCAGACTTATATATCGAGGAGAGTTTTTTCTATATAGAGTTTATGGTTGTTTCTCATATCCTCATGCTTTACTAAAGTTTTTTCCAGATAGACTCATTTGCATAGAAGTAGCATACCAAACAGTTTTTGCAGGCATAACCAAGGAATTGAAGGCAACTCAGAAGATGTTATGACCAATTTATCCCATATAGGTTGGTGAATATTCCTTGTTAGATTTCAAACATGCTAAGGTTGAAGCTTCAGCCTTAGAAGATATTGCATTATCTTCTATTGAATTCAAAAGACATAATCCACATAAGGTGGTTGAAAATCATTTGGCTCAGTTCGGCATGAAAAAGTACTTTCATGAAGATTCTCCACTAGATGATATTTTCAAAGGAGTAAATATATATGATGAAGTTCTATCCAGGATCCAAACTCTTCCTTACAAAGAACAATAAGATTTTCTTAATTTTACAAAATCACAGGAGAAGTTGTCCGCAAAAGATTTTACAAACAACGCAAATTCTTACCCATAATGGTAATCTAACTTTAGAGGTGCAACCATCTTCTAATCCTAAGAAACATGATTTTCCTATGATCAAAAACAAGGAAGATGATAAAACACCAAATAGGTCATCAAAATATACAATAGTGAAGGAACCAACTCTACCAAGTAAGACTTTACAAGAAATGTTAGCAATGTTTGAAGATTTTACAAAGCATGGACATGTGTTCCCTTAGATTACTTCAAATAATGAAACTCCCTTAAAATATAGTACTAACTCAAGGGGAATCTATTGCTCTTGCATCTCCCATTCCTTGAATCAAAGTACTTGAATCAAAGTACTCAGCAAGCTGCAGTCAGAGTTCAAAAGAATTTACCATTGGTACATAGAAAGGATTTTAAATTTGAGTTAAAAGTTAATACGAAGCCCCCAAAGTTTGTAGTCACATTATTAAATACAAGGATCAACATAAGGCAGTTGCATCTATGAGAAAAAAATAAAGAGATAAGCCTTCAAGCATCCAACAAGTGATGAAGTTTCTAGAAGCATTATAGATGTTCAAATCTTTTGTAATATTCAGTTTAATGTTAGTCTAGTATTTAGAGGATTTTATTCTATTTTAAGATCTAGAAGTGTGGAAGTCTAACCGATTTTGGTTAAGACAAAATTGTATACATAAATACATTTGAGATATGCAAAGGGATTTTTCTAGCCTAATGTAAAGAGAGACTTTTTAATAGAAATTTCTACAGGAAGATAGAGATTCTACTTCTTATTTCTTTGAGTTATCTGTTTTCTATGTTTTGCTACTTTCATTATCATAATTCATCTTCTTCATGCTATGGTGTTTAAGGAATGAATGACTGCAATTTAGTAATACATCTATTGCAGTTCACTTAATAGACATCTATTCAGGTATATATTTTCTTTTGTTTCACTGTGAGTGGAATAAAACTTTTATTTGTATAGTTGTTCTCATTTTAATTCATATTTTAGACATATCTATTTCTGCTATTGCAAATAAGGTAAGATTTAATAGAATCAAATACCTTACTTTGTTTGTCAATTGTGTTTTCTATAATTCTTCTTTCCATCTTTTGATTATTGATAAAATCTCAAGGGAAGAGATACTGCTTCTGTGTTTCTAAATTATTAGAGTTTTGAAGTCTCATTCTAAGCTGAAGGTAGAAATGCACTTTGAAAGCAAATATCATTAATTTGGATGCCTGACATTGTTATGTGTGTCTAGAATAAATCTCAAGAACAACACATAAATTTGTGCCTCCTTTTCTTTTGTATCCCTCTCAATTCCTAATACATTAAAAGACAAGACAATTCTTTAATACATTAAAAAATAAGATAGTTCTTAACTAATAATATTAACCATTAAAGTAAAGTAACATGGCAATTAAGATTGAACATTTATCATCAAAAGATGAGAGTTTTTTAGTTTTTCACTCTGAAGACAAAACACACCTCTGAAATCTCCAATGGCGGCTTGCGCTGGAGGGGGCACCGCCCCCTCCTACTTAACGTAGTAACATGGAGAAATCGCTCTCCCCACAACCAATTGAAAGCTTAAAATCAAGGGTGCCCTTCTACGCCCTGTCCAATGGAAGAAGAAAATACAATGACTGATCCTTCTCTAGTAGGATCATGGCCCCTCAACCAGAACATGACCAATAATCTTGAGACACATCAATCTAGTACATGTATCCCACAGATGGAATAAATCCTAAAATATGAGATAAACGCCACCAAAATCAGTGAGATGATTCAATACATGCAAGACCACACCCTCATCTGCAAGTTCATGGGCCTATGACCATTTGAGAAAGCCCTGCTTTTGTGGATCAAAACAATATAGAAACAAAAAGGTGATGTAGAACTCAAACTAGGCTTGAAAGGATTCTTCACCACAATTTTCAACAATGGGAAGGATCGGGAACAATTTTTTTAGAACATACCATACTTTTTAAAATATGTTAGCCTCTATCTACGTATATGGATAGAGAAATTCAGCCCGACAAATTAAGACTTCTTTGTAGCCCTAGTATGGCAAGTTGGCTAGTGGGCTTGGCTCGTACTAAGCCATGAATGAAAATTTGAAGGAAGAAGCAACGTGCAGTAAATGCGTGTCACTCAAACTCGCCTCAAGCCCGCTACCCTAGTCATTCTTTCATTTTTTTTCTATTAGTTGTTGTTGCTCTGCCTTTTCCGGTCGTGGAGGGAGTATACAACCTTGGTTTTTCTCCTTATGCAATATTTTATAGGTATGAGGTTTTCTTACTTTTCCATAAATGAAATTTGCTCTGCCCTTAAATCAGAATGTTGGCTCTGGTTGCTCATGGTATGTGTAATTCTCAAGATGTCATGATGTTTTTTTGGAACTGTGTATTTATGGTTGCATCCTTGGTTTCCCGTGGTGGTTGTTCTGAGACTGTTGGCATTAAAAAATGGTCATGGTGTCTTTGTTGTGTGTAATTGTTCGTAAATATTTTCCAAGTAAAAGTTGTGGCTGAGCCTGCCTTGCCTATGGTTCTGTATTGTGGGTTTGGCCTCCCTGTTGAAATGGGTTATCTCATCCTTACCTCTGGGTTTTTTGAATACCCCACCTATATATTGAGATTGTCAGTCTCTGTGGTTAGTATACTTGTGCCATAATTTTAACCCTGTGAATGTTTAAGTGGAATTTGATGAAGGACTAAAAACTTATGTGCCTTGTCCTAGCTAAAACATCAGTTGTTATCCCGCCTTATTATGACCTCACCATCACTATTGCATGATGAACCTTATGCAAATATGAGGACATTGCTTACCCATATTTTGGTGGGAGCACTATTCGTGTTTTTTTGGTTTGGGCATGGGTTTTAATTGGTTACTTATTATGCTGTGATGAAGGAAGTGTTGGATTCAATTATTCTTTGGAAGTTACAATCTGTGTATACGAAGTTCATGAAGTCGATATAAATGTTGTGAATTATTGTTATATTATCCGTGATCAATTATAATAATGAAAAACACTTGTGGAGTAATCTTTTTGTGCTATGCAACTACCAAACCCTCTGTTTAAATTGCCCTGTTGTCTCTACCACTTATTGTCATAAAGATATCTCAAACCCTACACATTACAGTGAAAGCGTTGCTTACTCCAGTTTGAGTTGATGAAATCATTGTTCTTGCTTGGTTACTTGGGCACGTGTTTAATTGGTCCCTTTCCTGGCAATTGTGGAAGGAATCTATATTCACCTATTCATTCGAAATTACAGTTTGTTGAAGCTTGTGTTCCCGACAACAGATTTTATTTATCTTGGTTAAATCGTCAGGTTTTATTGTTAAGAAAGAACTTGTGTTTGAAATGTCTGATGCTCAAATTGAGTAATACTGCCCAAAATGAAGTTAAAAGAAGTTGCATTTAACTGTGGTTTGATTTAATGATGGATATGAGTTTTGTTTTTGGGAGCACTGTGCGTGACCCTATGGGATTTAAAGGACTATTGTTGGGGTTGATGTTATGAATCGTGGCTCATCCACTCTAAGATTAATGTTATATTCTTGTAGTGATTATGATGATGTTCACCATTTCTGTTATATAATGATAATATTGTTATAATAGTTACTGTGATTAAATATTTCTGGGCATATCAGATAGTTTACTGTGTAAAATAATTCAGAGGCCAGTGAACAATTTTGTTAAAGAAGGCATCAATTTGGGTTATTGTTTTGGAAATAGAATATTGTTTAAACTTCAAGATTTTGGACAGAGATATATTTTTATTGCATCAGAGATAACATGTTTTATTTTTTTCACTTGAACAATATCCATACAATTTCCCTATCATTCTACCATTTTTCGCTAATTACACTCCCTCCACGATCCCGATTTCACTTATTGCATCCCTGTTCTGTGATATAAATTTTAAAAGAAAATTATGTGTGGAATCGAAAGAAAGATAACATAGCAAGGGTTGAGGACTGATATTCTTGATATTTTATATAAATAGTTAATTGTTTGGTTAATTTTTGAACATTATCTATATATTGATTCTCTCCATGAGACCATTTTTCGCTAATTACACTCCCTCCATATTTTCCATGAACCCTATCATTCCCTGTTCACATAGAAATTAATGAATGATGTGTTATGGATAGATTTGCATGTATCTCGCGTCAATTTTGGAGCCAACTTTTGCTTCATGTAAGTAGAGTGTCATGTATGGTTTATTAAGAGCTTCATTACTGACAAATTGTTGCTACAAAATGATCTTTTTTAGTAGAGGCAACAATGGTCAAAATAACAGAGGCAGGGGAAATTGGAATCGAGGCCATAGGAGGCCTAGATTTTCTATCCATTTTGACACTGACCCACAAGAGTTGAACCAAATTTTCCAAGTTTGGTTATTTAATTGGGTTGGCCATGGGATAATCTAGCCTCAACCAGAAAGACCACCTTTCCAGCCTCTTCAAAATATTCCCGGCATTCTCATTCCTCCACATGTGTCTTTGCAGCCCGAAGTTCTCGCAAATGACGATTGGAAAGAGATTGTCAACCAACCCGTCTCTCACCATCATGGTTGGCACACTATGTCATTTTCTTTACCAACACCTGTTAATCTCAATGTCCAAGTTTCCCATGTTGTTTCACCAGTTCAATCTTCACACGCTAGTAAGAGATTGAAAATTGATATTCCCCAACCTATGCAAGACAAAGGAAAAGAAGTTTCCTCCCCTTCTTCTCCCTCCACTTATTCCTTTAAATATGTGTATTCCTGCCTTCATTTAAAGGATGAATTCTCCCATGTGATCAATGAGATACAACCCCAAGGGTCCAATCAACCATGGGCTACTTCAGAAAAGTCAAAGGGAAACAACAGTGAAAAAAGGAAAATTGCCTCACAAAGTGGAAAATATGGTTTTTAAATTATGTCTTATGTGATTCAGTTGATGAGGACAATGTTTAATGGTTTTCAACATATTTTGGACAACAAGCCCTATTTTTTATATTTTTGTGGATAATGTGTATATATATTCTTTTAGGATATGATATAAATTATTGTTGATATTTAAACATCTAGTTTAAAAGATATTCAAGGGAGTTACAAGGGCGGCATATGGTCAAAATGATTATCTTTTGTGTGTTATATTTCATGATTTAAAAATAAGAAATGACGGGAGCCACAAGGGGTCCCACCTACCTAGTTTTTATTAATTAAGACCCTTAACTATATTATTATTATTTATTTCTCCTAAACTAATTAGTGAAGTTAAATCAACTTAACTAAAGAAACTAGTTGAACTACTTCAACTTATTGGGAAATAATAAAAGCTCAATGAGAAGAAGAGACAAGAGGAGAATAGAAGGAGAAAACAAGACTAAGGTTTGCTCTTTAGTTACATGAGATAGTTTCATTTTTCATTCATTTCTGAGTTTATTCGAAAGCCTAATTCTTTTATTGACAATTGGGTCTTATTGTAGACAGCAAGGTTCAAGACTGAACCACACTTTTCAGACGCTTGTTTTAAAGGTGTTGAGTCATCCTTGATAGTCTGTGTATTCTTGTCTGTTTGTGAATTAATTTTCATGGATGATAAAGGATATCTTGCAGAGTCAAAATGGCAGCAGTTTGTGGCAAACTGATCCGGATTATTAATTTTTGTTTTACTTTACTTTCAGAGTCTTTTTGTATGGTGTTCATCGGAGATCTCTAAATAATACTTTGGTCCATACTCTCGTAGGGGTTTTATAAAGAGAAAAACACTTTGGTATCTCAGAATGAAATAAAATCAAATTGCTTTTCTGTCTCATACATGCGTTTTCATGACTTGGTTACTTTTTCGATTTTTGATCTCCATGTTTACTTTATCGTAAAATCTATGTATATTTCAGTAGCATTTATAAATTTTATTTTATATTGCAACATATTTAAATTATAAAATTAGTCTCAGTCCTTGTAATTAATACTTGGGGATTGAGTGAATATTTTGAGGCTATAAACCCCATGTGACATTCCCAACTATCTTGTCCTGGACATACAAGATCTGAAAATGATTGAGTAAGTTAATCCATACCTTTTCCTCAACACGGGCATTGGTATTCCCTATGGACTTACAACACTGCCATATCTAAGACCCTTCTTCCTGCAATTCATTATTTACACAACTAGTACAAACTGTTAGTTTCTCATGTATATATATTCTCTATAAGGCCTACCTTACAGCTCCTCATATAATAAACATGTTCTAATCTCCTACTGAAATTACTGCAATTTAGTTTAGAATTTTCTTTCATGATTTTTCTATACCAGGAAAATAAAACAACAACATAATAAAAACATAACTTAATAAAATACATAGAATGCTTACCTCAACCTGTAGATTAATTGATTTAGTCCCTTTTATGCTTGTTTATGATCATGCCCAACTGCCCAAAYTGAATATTAACCTCCYAGCCAACTAGGAACAACCTCTTCGGCTCCMTAGCTCCARGAATCCTTGCRGTTTCCTRGCCMYCGARCCCAAAATTCCTASCAACAACAGTGCCYTRTGAGAGTTCTCCAAAACAATTCTTCCAATTTCCTCCTCCTCCTCCATCTTTHAGAAATTCTCAAACCAAAATAAAAATGAGATCCCTTCCAAGTCCTCCCCTCMTTTCTTATCCTCCTCTCTCAAGTCCCCCTCATTAATCCCCCAACAACCTTAYCCCCCCATTAATTCCCCAACATCCTTATCCCCCCATTAATTACTTCACCCACTTTTTAATAATAAAATAAKAAARGWCTCATTTACTATRTTTTAATAATTAATTAAATTCAAATTWAAAAATTATGATAAAAGTTAATCAATTTGGGTTACATTCTCACRAYACATTTACAATGACATCRCAAACAATTCTTAATTTGTGAATTCTAACAGTTGCATCAMATCTATCTAAACATGAAAGGAAACATCATTCCTTACCTATGCATCATTTCAACATACCAAACTTTTCCAAATGCAATTCAACATTAAGTGAATTTAATCCAATGTGCCAATATCCATGGCCACATTCATATACCATTCACCCTGGCGCTGATTTTAGATTGTTATTTTTCATGTTAGGTACTCTTGCCATGGTGTGCTGGAGCTCAACCAACCTCTCCCAAATGGATCATGGTGTGTAGTATTTAACATTCTCCTGAGTGAAAACATAATCAAACTTTCAGTTGTGCATGCACAACTATCAACATTCTCATGCTAGAAGCATTTACAAAACCAACATTTCATCTCTCTCATCCTAGATGAGTACAATAAACGATAAAAAATGAGTCAAGGGACTCTTCCCTTGTCCAAATCCTACTACACAACCCATAATTTTCAATCCAGCTGAATTGTTTCCAAGGCCTTATTGCCTTTACTTAACATGGCTCAACCAAGCCTATTCATTTAAACATACTTATTGGTTTATTTTCTCTTTACCAGTTGTACTTGTTTTCATAGCTATTCTTTTAAGGCTTACAACTTTTTTAAGTAACTTAGAGTTTTCAAAATGAGAAAAGTATTCCTCCTCGTTTCCTCTTTATTTTCTATTGCAATCTATCCCTTTTGAGATTTGTCTTCTTTATTCCTTGAGCAACTTCGATCAAGTTTCATGTTGACCTTCTCTAGTAATTCAACATGGTACAACAACAAGATTTTAGTTCACAATGAAGTATAAACTTATGCATTCTGAACATTACTATTAGAAATCAGAATGGTCAACATTCATTTGCATATCCCTTATGCATGCATTATATTTTAGAATGTAATCCAGGATTCTTATATAGACATGCCTTGTATCCCACTGCCCAACTTTCAACAGTTATTAAGGTTATAGCTTTGTTCTCATGACAGAGTTCTCACATGTTTCCTCCACATGGAATTGTAACATCATGCAACTTCCTTATTGCATATCCATCACTATCTGAGATGACCTCAACCTTGAGCCAACCTCAAATTTGTCATTTCATATTCTCTCACAATATTCCATAAGGAATATATGCTTGCATTCTTATTATGCATTTCAGATTTACATTCAAATAACCACTCTTATGTTAACAGTTTAATTTCAAGTTGTGCTTTCATGTATTTAATCACATGCATTAGCATGTTGTGTGTGTCCACCACCAGCACACTCTATAATTTCATACGCATATTTTGTTTAAAGTTATTTAACTCGTGCTTTTCTCATGATATTCTTAAAGGCATTCTTACATTTCCTTCCATCTTAATATACAGAGCAGTCTTGTTCATTTTCCTTTCAACATTTTATATTAGCTCTTTCTCCAAGGAGTGGCATACCTCCTCAAGATGTTATTTAAATCAAACAGTGTAAACCCTTCTAACTAGGGTTAGCCACGCATTCATGGTATTATTTAATATAGGCAAGCACACTCCTTGCCTCACATCCTACTTGATCAGGTAGTCATATTATGATTCTAAGCAAGTTTACACACACACACAGGTGTGTGTGTGTATGCATTATTTGAACCTTTTTATCTCATTCATTCATATTTATTTAGCATCGTGCAATTTTGACGATACCTTATAGTCATTTACACAACCAGTCTCACCAATAAAATTATAATTATGCTTCCCTCTTTACAAGATAACAACCAAAAATAATATCACTCTTGCTAATTTCCCTTTCGACACACACACACACACACACAAACTCATATGCCTTGCTTGCACATTTCATATTATTTATTCACATTTATTTGTCCTTAATATCAGTCTTCATACCGGGAAACTTTATAACGCATTCAATCCATGCACTCAAGCATATACAAACATAGATAAATATTCATCATGCAAGTTCACTACTTGCACCTTTTTCCATGTCATTCACACACATGGATATTTCAAAGTTCCTTATCCTTCATACAAAAGAATCTTACAGCCATTCTTATGAAAAGTATCATAGGAATATTCACAATTATGTTGCCTTCTCTTCATGGCAACAACCAACAAGAAACCACTCTTTCTCTTTTGTTACAAAAGCAAACCACAATTCCCAAATTGTAAGCATGTAATTACAATATTACCCAAAGCAACAAAATTCCCAATTCCATCCTTTTTTTTCATGTTTCAACCATTTTTGGTCATTAGGTCTCTATTAGGGAAACCCTCTTCTGGATTCCCTTTCACTACTATATGAGCATACCCAACCATTCCTGTATCTCTTTCATCCACCTCTAGATGTAAGTCTGGATCATTGGTCATATGAAAATGCCCAAGCATTTCTCTATCATAAACTGGATCATCTCCTTCATTGATCTATTACAAATTTAACCTCATATGGTCATATGCAAACACCATCATCAACCTTTTACTTAGGTGGATATTATCATATCATTACGAGCCATATGATCTATGACCATATTTCATTTTATATCTAATCACATACTATAATAAGCCTATATGCATGTTATATGCATGCTCAATCTTTACCATATGCATTCCAACATATCCTCGTGCACCAATAATTTTACCCATGCCTACAGTGCAAATGTATTCCAACTATTTACCTTTGCATTAACTTGTATAGGCAAGCTTTTATGCCAATAGGTATATACACCAAGATTTTAGGCCAATAGGTATTTACCTTTGCATTAACTTGTATAGTCCAAGATTTTTTGCAAGTTCCTTGAAATATTTAAGGCATGTAAAGACTTTAGATTTGAATTTGAGAAAGTAGATCCATGTGAATCTGGACCAGTCTTAATGAATGTAAGGACATATATTTCTTTACTCATTAATTGATGCGGGAAAGGACTGTATACATCATTGTGCACGAGCTCGATAATGGAGGATGCTCGCCATGCTTTTCCTTTCTCAAATTTTTCTTCAGGGTGTTTTCGAAGTATGCAACATTGATAGATTTCATTTGTGAATTTGATGTTTTGTAGACCAGTTACCATTCCTTGCTTTCCAAACTACTGCAAGTACTTGAAATTCAAATGACCAAAACTTTTGTGCTATAATATACTTTCATTATTTGCATGTGTTAGTAGCATAACATAATCAAACTTAGGAACAAAATGTGAAAAGGTATACAACCTTGAATGGTGATCGACGTCTCCGATGACAAATTTGGAGCCATCTTCCATCTCAGAGATGGTCACTGCATTTGGGGTGAATTCAACCCTCTTTCTTGTGTCAGAGTGAGTTATCTGACAGATAGAGATCATATTTATGGATTTTTTGGAACATGCAATACATTATTGAAACTTCCATTGTCTAGATCTACTCTTCCTTGCCCACAAACTTTACAAGGGCTTCATATTGCATCAAGATGAGAGGACCCGTGCAAGGTTTCAAAGAGGAAAACGTTTCTTTCATGGAAGCCATATAATTTGATGCACTGGAATCTAAGATCCATGCATTGGGTGAGGAAGAGATAACTATTGATGCATGTGCATTACCTCGATCTTCTAGTGACTTGTCTCTAAGATTTTTCTTGGAATTTTCTAGTATGCAATCCCCAAGGTTGTCTCAATCATCTTGCTTTCCAAAGAGGCCCTCTAGAGTGGTCCAATCATTGTTTGGAGTTGTATATGACTCAACATGGAATAGTAATTCAGAAGAAATAGACAAGTAGAGAAGTCAAAAAGCTTCGTTCATTCAATTAAAATATTTGTATTTTTCAATGATGCAATTTGGTTCCTCTTTGGTTTCCATAGTGATTCCATACAATCCTTTTCTCTGAAGAAGAAGAATAACTTTTGGTTTCCATTCAAAATAGTTGTATGGGGTTAGAATCATTATCGATGAAAGAGTTTGTGCACCTTATTACAAGAAACTATGCTCTGATACCATGTGAAAGCGGTGTAGAACTTGTACAAAGAATCTAGCA
>JASDQU010306565.1:21552-33913 GCA_032191745.1 Picea mariana | reverse complement strand
AAACAAGAGGGTTTTGATTGCTTGCCTTTTTGCCTTGAACCCTTTCTAGCCATGGCTCTAATTATCCTAATTTCATCTTCCTTAGATTTTGCAGCCTTAATTTTCCTGTGGTCATTCTAGACCCGATCCCAACTGCCTATACTAAGTTGCAATAAGTGCCACGAAGAAGTCTTAAACTTCTTCGTCCACCTCTGCCACTTCCAATTCTCAGATGCTATCTTCTTTATATTCTTGGGGTGTCGAGTCTTAACCAATTTATTTACCAAAATGGTAGGCTTGTAGAGGGAAACAATCCTAAATTCATGTCATCCTTTCCTCCTTACAATGGACCGAATCATTATGTCTATCACATGGTTCACCCAGGAGGAGGTTGTACCTGTAGTCGTTTCACCTTGCTTCCCATAACTACCATGGTTATGAATCTCAATCTCCATCTAAACCTTATGAACGCTCCCATTATTGTTCCTCACCTTCCTATGATGACGGTAATCTACCTCGATCTGCCTTAAAAGGCCTTATCCCATCCAATATTTCATTGACGTACTAATCTTCTCACTACATGAGAAACCTCATCCCATCTAGACATCCTCTATAATACTCATCAAATTACTACACAAAGTTGGTTTGGTGGATATGAAGGTTGACCCCTTCTATGGAATGATCCCTCTCATCTCGTCATGTGCCCGCAATGTCATAATCAACAGTAGAATGGGTCAAATTTCGATTATGATTGTTTCCCCTATCTCATCATGGGACCTAGTGGATTGCTATGTTTCTCCAACTAGGTCCTTATCTCTCAGCCTCTCAACTGTTGTCCCAGTACCTTTCTCCAGCTCCTCACCTGTTATCTCCTCCTCATCTTGACTCATCATGTGTCATCTCGTGTCAATTTCATTTAATATTGTGGCTTTGTGGCAAGTGGTGTAGTCAGTGGGGTCCCCCTACTACCACCTTGAAATTTGGGTCTTCTGATAGACTCCTATGTTGTCCAAGTAGTCTACCACTAAGTTGGTGCTCCTTCTTACCTGGGCTAGTATTATCACATGGAAATGTTGAATCATGTTAGAAACCTACACCCAACCATGAGATATTCTCCAATTTGTGGAGATTTGTTCTAGATTAGATCCCTCTCTTAGATGTTTCAAAGCCATTATGATAAGGAGAGAGTCACCTTCGACCAACAGACTCGGTATTCCCTGGTGTTTGTCCATGTCCAAGCCTCTGATGATCCCTTCCAGCTCCATTCCATTATTGGAGCTATACCCCATTTTGTTGGTGAACATGGACAATATTATCCCTTCTAAAACTCTCAGAAGACCCCCCACTCTAGATTTCCTAGGGTTATCCTTGGATGCGTCATCAAAATTTAGCTTAATAGCTCCTTTTTTTGGTGGGTTCCAAGCTTGGTTTTTATTTTCTATTTTACGAAAAATAGCTTTATTTGCTTGTTGGAAGGCCAGTTCTAAGTTCCACCGTCTGAAAAATGTCTTCTTCCTCCACAAGAATAATTTGGTCTATAGATGACCAGGTACTCAAAGCTATATATTATTTCACATTCTCTTTAATTATGTTCCACACAAACTGGGTTGAGAGAGGATTTTGTTTAAAATTTCTTATGTTTCTTTCTTTCCACAGGTTCCACATCACTATCCCTGGAAATATCTCCCAAGTTTGGTTTAGGATGGGGTTTTCAAATGATTCTACTAACCACTTGATGATCAGGCTTGTTGGGTCTTATCTGTCGGCATTGGCTCTCTGAAACATCATTGCCCCATTATCCCAGATCCTTCTCACTTTTGTACAGGTACAAAAAATGTGAGTGAGGGTTTCCTCCTCCTCTGTGTATAAAATGCAGATGGAGGGGCCTTTGTACCCTTTATTTCTTAGTTTATCCCATGTCAACACTTTCCTGGAGAGGATCAACCATAGAAAGGTTGGCATTTTGGGCCAAATCCCAGGGTGCGAGATGTGCTTCCTGTAACGTCCCCGACCATCAACCCACTTGTTGGGAAATGCTACTACGTGGAAACATTCTCATACTTAAATATATAACATGCATTATTTATAAATAATAAGAATTAAATCAAATTAACACATTTGACATGGAATTACTATTGTCATATAGACTTAAATGGAATTAACAACAATTCAAACTAGCAACGGAATACATGATAATATTACAAGTATCACAGAACATGCATTTTAATTAAGTACAGAATTAGAACACATAATGATACTTATCTTTGAAACTGTAATACACCACCAAATATGTAAAAACCTTCCATGAACCTCCCAGCCTTAGACTGCACTGCTCATCAATCTCAGTAGTAGGTCACCCCCGAGATGGGACTAAGCTCCACCAGGCAAGGGAATCCTAGGCTAGGTAAGGTTAATGGAAGACACATAGTTTATGATGAAGGATTCTCTCCCAGGAGCCACTTATGCCCACTACTCACAGAATCTCATTCCCCACATTCCTGTCCCACCCTAGGAGTATACACCTTCACTGTCACCAAGACAGTCCTTTGGCTGCTAAACCTCCCTTGCCTTGGGCTTCAGCAACAGACCAGACCGAAATTCTCCAAGCTCTGTGGAAGCTATAGGACCCCTTCCAAGAGTTCTCACTTCCTCTGTGCACTCTCTCACCTGGAGAGAGTCCTTCACAAGCCTTACAACCTACTTCTTCAACCACAACCACCTCTATCACCTGGAGAGAGTGTTGCACACAAGCCTGATAGCCTGCTTCTTCAGCTCTGTTCCAACATAAGGAGGGCAACAAGGCTCAACAAGCAACGGATGACGGTATCCAATCACACTCATCCAAGGGACTGCGTGGCCACGACAGCCCAAAGTTATAACACTCATGGCATAGACAATTTCTTAGGTTTCACAGAAGATGCAAATCGGCTTTAGAGGTGTGTGGCTCTGCAGAGGTCTAGTGCAGAGACAAAACAGTTCTCGAGGAGGCTTCCAGTGAACTCAGACAGAGTATGGAAGAATCACAGAATGACTCAGGTGATGGATTTCGGGTCTCAGTTGCATTGTGAATATTTCAAAAGATGAATACAGAGGCCACATAATTCACAGGAATACACCAGTCGACTTCTGATTCTAGTTTTCAGGATTGTGTGACAAGAAAATTAAGCAGAGGTCATTCACAAACTCCCCAAATGGTTCAGACAGTCGATGGAATAATGGAGGATGAACCCCCATCCCGGCTCAATTATTAGGTTAAATTGCATGTGTATGGTCTGACACATGTCATCCATGAACCTGCATCCACTCCATCAAGTATGCGTTCCCTTTTTTCACACATTGGAGCTACATGTGTTGCCCCTCCCAAGACTTAGGATAAAAATAACACGTTTTTCACATAGCTTTGGAATAATAATAAATTATTATTCCTAAGGAATTAAGCCCTCAATCTTAGCCCCTATTCCTACCTCTCAACCCCCTCTCCCTTACCCAATCTATGGAAGGTTAGTCCCCCATCACTCTTTCTTCATGGTCGGTCAACACACAACGATGTTTATATATTATTAATCTTTTTCATATTACATTTACAAAAACAGGCTCTTGGCCTTTAACACTTAGGCTCTCCGGCCTAATAACCACATAAACCTACCATCTTATCAATACTCATCTCACCAGCCTACAAAACATGATTTACAATTCATAAACATAATTTACAGTTCATAAACATGATTACAACAGGGCTCGTCCTTGGGTATATTACAATCCCCTCCCCTTATTTTTGCATTGTCCTTAGTGAAAATTTCACAAAGAATCGGCAAGATTTTCAAAATCTTCAAAAAGATACGGGTATTCTGCCTGCATAGCATCCTCATGCACCCATGTTGCATCCTCAGGACCATACCAGGTCCACTGGACCTTTACAAGCCCTATGGCTCGATTCTGGAGTTGTTTGCTTTTCTAGTCCAATATGCGCACATGATGCACTTGCAAGACACCTTCTTGCTCCACCTGAATCACATTCCAATCAATTACATGATTAGCATCAGGTATATATTTCTTAAGCAATGAAACATGAAATACATTATGTACAGTCATGGATGCAGGTAATGCAAGAATATATGCAACTAGCCCAATCCTTTCTAGAATTTCAAATGGCCCACAAAATTTGGCTGCCAACTTGGCGCAGTTTCCCAGCTTCAAGGAACTTCTATTGGCTTTTACTTTTAGGAAAACATGGTCACCCACTTTAAACTCTCTATGGGTTCTGTTTTTATCAGCATAAATTTTCTACCTGTCTTGGGCAGCTTTCAAATTATGCTTAATTTTTAGCATCTGTTCTTCCATTTCTTTACGCAAATCTGGCCCAACTAATGCCCTATCAACTAGATTATCCCATCTCACTAGAGTATTTCACTTTCTGACATAAAGTGCTTCAAATGGGATCATCTTCAACGATGCTTGATACCCATTGTTGTAGGCGAATTCTACTAAGGGTAGGTAGTCTTCCCATTTAGATGGTTTGTCCATCACATACATCCTTAGTATGTCTTTTATCACTCGATTCACCCGCTTTGTCTACCCATCAGACTCAGGAGATGGGTTGTGCTAAAGTTCATATTCGTTCCAAATCCCTTGAACAACCCTTTTCAGAAATTTGAGGTAAATTTTGGGTCTCTGTCAGACACAATTGTCTTGGGAATTCCGTGCAATCATGTCACTTCCTTCATAAAACTATCAACAACATCTTCTGCCTTGTGAGTAGTCTTTAACAGAATGAAATGGGCAGCTTTCATAATCTTGTCCACTACCACCATGATTGAATCATGTTGCTAGCCGGTTCTGGGAAATCCCGTGATGAAATCCATTGTCACCAGTTCCCACTTCCACTCAAGAATGGGTAAAGGTTGCAGCAATCCTGCTAGGTGTTTGTGCTTAGCTTTAACCTTATGGCACTCCATACATCTGGCTATGTATTCAAAAATCTCTTTCTTCATCCCTAGCCAAAAGTAATGGCTCTTGACTACTGCCATAGTTTTTTGATATTCAGGGTGCCCAACATAAGGCAAATTATGCATTTCATGAAAAATCGCAAGTTTCAAATACTGGACATTAGGTGCATAAATTATGTTCTTGTACAAAAGTATTCCATCAATTTCCAATTTATAAATCTCCACTTTCTGTGGAATCTTACCCTGTTGCAGCTTTGCTACCAAATCCCTGTACTACAAATCTGTATTTCCAGCCTCCAAAATTCTACTTTTAATATCAGTTCGGTACATGCTAATGGTTGTAACATGTAATTCATGAACTCTCCTACTGAGTGCATTAGCCACGTTGTTCTCCTTCCCTTTGATATGCCTGATATAAAAATCTTAGTCATAGAGAAACTCTAGCCACCTACTCTGTCTAGAATTCAAGGTTGGTTGATCAAACAAGTACTTCAGACTGTTATGGTTTGTTCTTAGTTCGAACCTCCTTCCCATGAGGTAATGTCTCCATTTATTTAGAGCGTGTACTATGGATGCCAACTCCAAATCATGAGTTGCATAGTTCCTTTCGTGCTCTTTCAACTTTCTGGATTCATAACAAATTACGAATCCATTCTGACTGAGGACTCTTCCCAGTCCTTCTTTTCATGCACCTGTGCACACCATGAAATCTTCATTTGGATCTGTGATCCTAAAGATTGGAGCACTAGTTAACATTTGTTTCAATTGCTAAAAGATTTTCTCACAATCCTCTGTCCACTAAAACTTCTTCTCCTTCCTTTGCAAGGAAGTGATAGGGTGAGCTATCCTCAAGAACCCTGTGATAAACCTTCTGTAATAACCATCTAGACCCATAAAGGATCTGACTTCTATCACTTTCTTTGGCATTGACCATTCTCTAATGGCCTCAATATTCTCAGGATCTACAGTTATCCCTTCCTTCAAAATAATATGCCCCAAGTAATGGATCTAATCCTGATAAAATGAGCACTTTCTCAACTTGGCATACAGTTGGTGCTTTCGTAGCACCTGTAAAACCATCCTAAGATGTTTCTCATGCTCTTCCTCCAACTTGGAATACACCAGAATGTCATCTAGGAAGACTATGACAAACTTGTCTAGATAGTCCCTGAATACACCATTCATTAAGCACATAAAAACAGCGGGTGTGTTCAACAGTCCAAACGGCACCACTGTGAACTCGTAATGACCATACCTTGTTCTAAATGAGGTCTCGTTGATGTCTTCATCCTTTATCCTTACCTGGTGATATCTCGACCTGAGGTTTATGTTTGAAAATATCTTCGCATCCTTCAACTGATCGAAGAGGTCATCAATCCTCGACAGAGAATATTTGTTCTTTACAATTACTTTATTCAATTGTCTGAAATTGATACACAATATTAGTGTTCCCTCCTTCTTCACAAACAGGACTGATGCTCCCCAAGGTGACACACTTGAGTGTTTGTACCCCTTCTTCAGAAGCTCTTCAAGCTACAATTGCAACTCTTTTAGCTCTGGGGTACTCATTTTGTAAGGATCTTTCGACACTGGAGCTGCTCCAGGCATCAAGTTTACAGAGAAGTCAATATCTCTCTTCAGAGGTAATCTGGGTACCTCCTGAAATACATCTTCAAACTTTCCACCACTCTAGGATCTATATAACTATGGCTATACCCTGAATCAATTAAAATAGTAAATGGTTGGTTGTTAATCATACCTTCCACTTCAATCATGTCCGACTGATATTCATCTTGCTTGTTGTCCAGGGATGTGTAGATCCTTGGCATTCTACTGCCCATGTCCTCCACTGTTTCATCTTGTTGTACATTGTGGACAGCTCTCACTTTATCATTTCTCTGGGGGAAATATATGTACCTATGGTTTTCTTTACAACCCCAACATTCCATAGGTGGTGGTCTTGGCATTTTCCTACCTACATCAACCTTCCTAGGCTCTCTAAAAGATGGATGTCCTTGAGTACTGTTTCTGAAAAAGGGTGGCTTAGTTCCCTTCTTCCTCTGATCCATCTTGAATTTATTCTTGTCTTCCCAAGCCTTCCGGAAAGTAGGCTTCTCTCTTTGTTGCCCATATAAGCATTTCACTCTTCTTATCATTTCTTCCATAGTTTTTGGGTCATCATAATGGATATTGTCCCCAATGGAAGGTGGCAGTCCACTCAGATATGTTTGAATCTTGACAGTCTCATCCTTGATGAACAGAACATACTTCAGTAATTCATAAAAACCTTCATTCGTATTCATCAATGGTCATGTTGCCCAGCTTGAGTTCAAAGAACTCTTTCATCTTTTTGTCATAATATCTTTTAGTCAAGTATTTCTTCTCGAAATACATCTTGAATTATTTCCAAGTGATATCTTTCTCTATAATGTGTTGTACTTGCACAAGCTGATCCCACCACATGGATACTTTTCCTTTCAGTTGATACATCGCAATTCTTCCTTCTACATGAGAGGAATAATTCTACAGTTGGAAATATTTCCTCATGTCGAGCAACCATGTTTCGGCATCTTCCTCCTTATTGTGTTCTCCATCAAACGTAGGAGGCTTAATCTTGTTCATTTATCCCTTTAGTTCATCCACTCCATATCTCTTATGCTTTCTGGTAGGAGATGGGATTGAATTATTGTGTTCCCTCTTCTTGGAGCGACCTTGGGAGTGATGACGGTGTTTACCAACACTCCTTGATCTTCTTCCCTCAGAAGTCGGATGACTCCTGGTTTTGCTCGAGTCTCTCTCCTTGACCAACTTCTTTTCTATTATCTCCAAACTCTTCATCAAATTTAAGTTGAACTCACCTTGTTTATCCTGAGATTTCCTGAGATTTTTGCTATATGTTTGGTGAGTTTGAGCATCTTTCTGCAATTTTTCAATGATTTTCATCATATGCCCTTCCTTATCTATCTCTTCTCCATGCCCATTGGAGTTTGAACCTTTAAATCCCAAATGGACATCCATTCATTTTGCTTCATTCTCTGAACTAGAAGCATTTTGTGCTTCCTCCATTCCCACACTATGTGCCAACTCTATTCGATTCCGGCACTTGTTAACTTCTGTAAACACAATGTGCAAACAACCGAAATTTTTTGGGCCATCATTCCTTAAAAACAAATCCCATGGAATTTATAAACTGAGTCTGAATCAAGAAAATGTTCATATTTCATGAATTTTCCAAGCTCTTCTCAGCTCTGTAACAATCCTTCAAGCTCTAGCCCCTTCTCTTTTAATCCCCAACCCACGTGATCGCAGGTCTTGACCACTCATTCAGCAAAAAGGGTGCTTCGTGACTTCACATTTCAGGAGGTTTCAAAGAACTTCACAACAACTTCCTGAGTTCGGGACTAACGAACTCGCGACATAGGGTATATCAACCATCCATGTATACCTAGCATCCAATGGTTGACACTCACTATGGAACCTCAGGCGTCTGAGTTCTGGTACTTCGAGACTTCGGAATATTTCACATCCACACACCTCGAACACTTCCACGTCACCTTAGGTGACGTCATTACCTCACATCACTTAACATTTTCCCAATTACGGGGGCACGCAATAGTGGTTTGGAGTAACCCACCTTTCATCCTGCAATTCTTCCAATGCTGACACGTAAACCCTTAAGTCAAACCACGGTTTGGATTGCGGGACCGCCTTGGAGAATTATCTTCCATGCAACTTGGGTCCCTGCAATGTATCCTGGCTGTTGATCTTGATGTATCATTATCAATGCCACTATGGGTCCTCTGACCCTTAACTTCGTTATGTAACCTCAGGCCCCACTAACCCTACTCACACAGGATTCCACATGGCGGAATACTAGCGACGTCATCAAGCCCCACCACGTCTACTCATTTTCTTTGGAACTTCGAACTTCGGGAGTTTTTGCAAGGGCACATCCCACTTCTCCCGACAGCCAAAATCCTGAAATTACAATCTTCTCTTCTACTTGATCCAACGATCAAGATCTTTTCTCCAGATCTATGGTGTAATCTCCCTCGGGACTTTGGGGTTTCGGGTTTCAGGTGTTTATGCCTCCACGCACCTCGCTTCTCCCGATTTCCAAACTCCGAAGGGCTTCCAGGATAACCCTCATGTACCTTCTCCAAATCTGACAGTCGTACTAAATTTCCCTTCCGTCCAAACAGATCCTATGGCTCCAACACCCCAAGTGTTGAGCGGTCTCTCTCTGTGGTCAAATACCACGCCGAATGCGGTTTTATTCTACTGCTACTCCTCCTGAGCTTCATAACACGGCCAAGTAACCCCTTGGCACTCAGAAACATTCTAAGGTCCGAAATTAGTCCTCTAGACATAATTTCCTCTTGAAACCTCAGGTCCAAAGACCACTTATTCGACCCATCTAGGCTCAGCATTGAAAACATGGCTCTAATACCATATTGTAACGTCCCCGACCGTCAACCCACTTGTCTATCAACACTACTATGTGAAAACATTCTCATACTTAAATATATAACATGCATTATTTATAAAGAATAAGCATTAAATCAAATTAACACATTTGACATGGAATTATTGCTGTCATACAGACTTAAACAAAATTAACAGCAATTCAAACTAGCAACGGAATACATGATAATATTACAAGTATCACAAAATATGCATTTTAATTAAGTATAGAATTAAAACACATAATGACACTTATCTTTGAAATTGTAATACACCACCAACTATGTGCAGACCTTACATGAACCTCCCAGCCTTAGACCGCACTGCTCATCACTCTCAGCAGTAGGTCACCCATGAGCTAGGACTAAGCTCCACCAAGAAAGGGAATCCTAGGCTAGGCAAGGCCAATGGAAGACACACAGTTTATGAGGAAGAATTCTCTCCCAAGAGCCACTTATGCCCACTGCTCACAGAATCTCATTCCCCACATTCATGTCCCACCCCAGGAGTATACACCTTCACTGTCACCAAGACAGTCCTTCGACTGCTAAACCTCCCTTGCCTTGGGCTTCAGCAATAGATTGAACCGAAATTCTCTGAGTTTTGTGGAAGCTACAGGACCCCTTCTAGGATTTCTCACTTCCTCCGTGCACTCTCTCACATGGAGAGATTCACTCATAGGCCTAACAACCTACTTCTTCAACCACAACCGTCTCTCTCACCTGGAGAGAGTGTTGCACACAGGCCTGACAGCTTGCTTCTTCATCTATGTTCCAACACAAGGAGGACAACAAGGCTCAGCAAGGAATGGATGATGGTAGCCAATCACACTTAGCCAAGGGACTGTGTGGCCACAACAACCCACAGTTATAACACTCATGGCATAGACAATTGCTCAGGTTTCACAGAAGACGCAGGTTGGCTTCAGAGGTGTCTGGCTCTGCAAAGGTCCAGTGCAGAGACAAAACGGTTCTCAAGGAGGCTTCCAACGAACTCAAACGAAGTATGGAAGAATCGAAAAACAACTCAGGCGACAGATTTCGGGTCTCAGGTGTGTGTGTGAATATTGAAAAAGAAGAATACAAAGGCCATAGAATTCACAGGAATACACCAGTCGACTTTTGGATCTGGTTTTCAGGATTGTGTGACAGGAAAATTAAGTAGAGGTCGTTCATAGACTCCCCAAACGATTCTGACAACCGATGGAAAAATGGAGGATGAACCCCCATCCCGGCTCAATTCTTGGGTTAAATTTCATGTGCCTAGGCCGACACATGTCACCCATGAAGCTGCATGCAATCCATCAAGTACGTGTTCCCTTTTTTCACATGTTGGAGTTGCATATGTTTCCTATCCCGGGACTTAGGATAAAAAGAACATATTTTTCACATAGTTTTGGAATAATAATAAATTAGTATTCCTAAGGACTTAAGCCCTCAAGCTTAGCCCCTCTTCCTACCTCTCAGCCCCCTCTCCCTTACCCAATCTATGGAATCTTAGTCCCCCATCACTCTTTCTTCGTGGTCGGTCGGTACGTAGCGATGTTTATATATTATTAATGTTCTACATATTACATTTACAAAAATAGGCTTCGGTCTTTAACACTTAGGCTCTTCGGCCTAATAACCACATAATCCTACCATCTTATCAATACTCGGATCACTAGCCTACAAAACATGATTTACAATTCATAAACATGATTACAACAGGGCTCGTCCTTGGGGATATTACACTGCCAATCCTTTCTCCTGTTCATTTCTGACAAATTTATTGCTTTTAAGTAGGCATCTTTAACTTTGAATGTCCCCTCACCTCTATTTTCCCAATGGATAATATTCATCTTGTTTTTAAATTTTATATGTCTAAGAGAGATTAAATTTAATGTGGTTCCCGACCTCTGTGTCCAGATGAACTGGCCAGTCTTCCAGGTCTTTCCAAATTCTATCATATTCATAGTCTGGGGAGCCCGAACTCTTCCAATACTGATGGACCAGGGTCCATCCTTTTTCCAACATGGATTTTCTAGCTCATTCCATCCCTTCTTGGTTTTCTAGGATTGGGATTTGTTCCCAGGTATCGTTCCAGAAGAGGGTCTCCCTCCCATTATGCACTTTCCAAAAAATTTATTTTTGGACTAGCTCTCTATTATGCTAGATGGTATTCCAAATGAGGGAGCCAGCTTGATTCCCATCCATGCAGATAATATCCTGTAGCTCCACCTCCAGGGCATATTTATTTTTCCATACTTTGGCCCAAAAATCCTATGGGTTTGTGATCCACCTCCACCATAATTTGGTTGTTAGGGCTCATCCTACATGTAAAGGGTCCTTGGTTCCTACACCTCCATAGGACTTTGGTTTGCATAACTTTTCTCATGCTATTAAGGCCCATTTTGTTTCTTTAGTAGCATCCCCCAAAGAAAGGTTGTCTGAAGAGTCCTGAGTTCTTTTAGGATTCCTTTTGGTGTTGATAAAAATGAGAATAAGTATAGGGGCATGGAGATAAGGACAGACTTGATGAGAAGAATTCTCCCATGAAGAGTCAGTAATATATGAGTTGATTAGCTTTGTTTTTAATTTTTCCAGCAGCTCTTGTCACGAAGTGTTCTGGATGGCTTTGTCAATAAGTGGGGCTCCCAAATATTTGGAGGGGAGGCTAGCTCTTTGGAGCCTAAGAATCTTGGCTACATTTCTTTGAACATGAATTGGAGTGTTAAAGAAAAAAAATTGAGATTTAGATAGGTTTATGATGTTGGATTACTGAGAGGGGGGGTGAATCAGTAATAGCGTAATTATAATCCTTTTTCTTCAAATGTTATATCAATGTAGAATTATTATCCAATAATGAGCAGTAAGAAATAAACAATCACACACATACACAGTACACCAGTGTTTTACATGGAAACCCAAATCGAGAAAAAACCATGGAATGCTTTTTCTTATATGTCTTGAAGAATTACATTCATTGGAAGC
>JASDQU010306564.1:89444-102919 GCA_032191745.1 Picea mariana | reverse complement strand
ATGTAAAAATATTGGTGGGAAACTTTCTGTGAGCAAAAGGAAATAGAGGAAACCTCATTATTTTCAGTCACGACCACCTGGGAATCCTTCAGGGATGTTATTAAGGAACAATACTACCCTGTCGGAAGTTATGACGACCTATATACCAAATGGACCTCACTGCGACAAGAAAGAGACCAAGAAGTGCCATATTTCACAAATATCTTCCATACCTTGTGCACCAAATTGGGTATTAAATATTTAGAGCGACATCTGGTGCTCAAGTATCATACTTCTCTGCATAGATACATCCAGACTGAAATGGAATTTTTGGACATCTCATCCTTAGACACGGCCTACCAATATGCCGTCAAAATCGAGAAGAAGCTCAAACAAAAGACGCAACAATTTGGGCCTGGGAACCCCTCACAACAAAATCCAGGAAAGGGCAGCCCGAACCCACCAAACAAATGACAGAGCAAAGATGTATAGTATCAGGACAACCAGTCCAAGCTGCAAGCAAATAAGGGCACCAGAAAGACAAAGAAAGATACCGAGAAGTGGTGTGACTTCTATAAGAGCCCTTGGCATAACATTGCTGACCATCACTCAAGGCAGTCACTGGTGGCTAAAGTGAAAGGCTATGAATTAGATGTGGTTTCTAAATCTAAGCCAGAACCAGAAAGGGGAAGATGGATCATTGATGCAGAACCCAGTGCTACCGTTTCTACCACCAAGCTCCAGCTTGGTGAACCAGACGATCCAGAAGAAGGAGAGCACCTCTTCCATTCACAGATGTGGGTAAAAGGTACCCTGTTGCACTTCATCGTTGAAAGCTGTATCCATAAGAACCTCATCTCAGCAGAGGTCATCAAGCAGCTAGCCCTGCCAACAATGTCACACCCACAACCGTACACCATTGGATGGCTCCACCAAGGAAGCGATCTCCGTGTCAGCCAACAGTGTCGATTGTCGTATGACATCAAGCCCTTGAAAGATGAGGTATTGTGTCATGTTTCTCCTCTCGAAGTTTGTGATGTTCTTTTGGGCCAAACTTATTTATGGAAACGTCATGTTGTATATGAGTCTAGGCCTCGTAGTGTTATTATTACTTCGAACAAGAAATTGTACAGGATACCTAAGGCATTCCCACCTAGTTCTATTTCCTTGATCTATGCTAAGCAATGAAGGAAGGTCATCTCTCAGACGGGGAAGTTTGTCTTCTTCATGATTCACTCTCAGAATAAGCGAAATATCACAACCACATCCAAGGTCTCTGTGGCCGAATTCTCCACACAGCAGAAGCAAGTAGATAAGGTCATGGAAGAATACTTGAATATATTCTCCTCACCTATAGGGGTACCTCTGCACTTCCAGGTCAAGCACCCCATCGATGAGACCCCCGGTGCATCGTTGCCCAATGGGCTAGTCTATTATCGCTCTTTGTTAGAGAATGAGGAGATCAAGCAAAAGATCTAAGAACTTCTCCACAAGGGGCACATGCACCCTAGCTCATCACCTTGTGGGAGCCCAATCATGCTGGTACAGAAGAAGGATGGAACCTGAAGACTCTGTATTGATTACCGGGCTCTAAATAAAATCACAGTCAGAAACCAGTACCCGATTCCCTGAATCGATGGCCTCCTTGATCAACTCATGGGGGACAAATACTTCAGTAAGATTGATCTGAAGTCTGGATACCACCAGGTCCTGATAGAACAAACAGATGTATGGAAGACTGCCTTCAAGTCAAAGGAAAGCCTTTTTGAATGGTTGGTCATGCCCTTTTCTTTGAAAAATGCTCCAACCACGTTCATGAGGATGATGGACGATATCCTGTGACCATTCACTAATACTTTTGTAGTGCTCTATATGGGTCACATTCTAATTTAAATCAAGACTTGGGTCAAACACTTGCATCATATTCAACAAGTTCTGCACACCCTGCGACAACACAAGCTATACACCAACTTGGAAAATGCTCCTTCAACATGGATAGGTTCCATTACCTAGGTTACATCATTGATCAGCATGGCATACATGTGGATCCAGCCAATATCCAAGTCATCCGTGACTGGCCAACCCCAACAACACTCAGTGAGATTCAGAGCTTCTTAGGCCTTGCCAATTTCTACCACAGGTTTGTGTTGGTTTCTCCCATATTGCATGTCCCCTCAGCCAAATAAAAAGGGGTGGTGGTAAGGAAAAATTTGTGTGGGGCCAGTCCCAAAAACAAGTGTTCGATGATTTGAAGCAACGCTTGTGCTCAGCCCTAGTTATTTCACTACCAAACCTGCATCATCCCTTTGAGATCGAGATAGATGCTTCAAACTATGCTTTGGGCATCATTCTCACTTAACATGACCACCCTGTGCTCTATCATAGTGAGACACTGTTAGATACTGTCTGTAAGTACCCTACTTACGACAAAGAAATGTACTCCATTCTGCAAGCATGCCACCAGTGGAGACATTACATTATTGGGAAGGATACATTCATCCACACTGATCATAAGCCACTACAGCTCATGAAGACCTAGGGAAAATTGCAGAATGACCACCATCAAAATTGGTCCACATACTTGCATCAATTCCACCTCAACATCAAGTATAAAATAGGAAGCACCAATCGTGTCGCCGATTTCCTCAGCAGACCGACAGTCGCGACACTCACCATGGTGCTAGACTCTTGCGGCCATGAGACATCTGGATGGCCCCAACTCTATGACACAGACCCCGACTTTGCCACCGCCTACCAAATGTTGGGTGCAAACGCAGTTGTTAATAATTTCCATCTTCAGGATGGGTTGTTGTGTTGTTTGGGCCATATTTGTGTTCCATCAAGTGAGTGAGCAAAGCTGATCTGGGAAGCCCACTATAGTCGGGTGGTAGGACACTTTGGTGTCGAAAAGACAACGACGATGATACAAAAACATTTCTACTAGCCGAAACTTCGATAGGAGGTCAGCAAGTATATCAGGTCTTGCACTGCCTGCGTTATTTCCAAACCGACCACTAAAAAACAGGGCCTGTACACCCCTCTTCCTACTCCTGACAGGCCACGAGAATCCATTTGAATGGACTACATGTCAGGCCTCCCATCCACCAAGCGGGGAAATGACTGTGTTTTTTTGGTTGTTGATCGCTTTTCTACGATGGAGATTCTGGTTGCCTACAAGAAGAGCATCATAGAAGAGGCCACTGCCAATATCTTCTTTGAACGAGTCTGGGTACATTTTGAAATCCCACAAACCATTTTCTCAAATCGGGATAGTCGATTTCTCAGCACATTCTAGTTAATCCTCTAGTCACTATTGGACACCAAGCTCACTAAATCCACGATCTTCCACCCCCAGAAAGATGGCCAAACCGAGGCTGTAAATCGAATGATTGTGCATATCCTTTGCATATATAATTCAAAGCACCCTCACACATGGGATGAGATCCTTCCCTATGTCTATCATAGCTACAACTAAGCTCTGCATAGCTCAACTGGCCACAGCCCCTTTCAAGTGTTGTTGGGATTCCAACCATTAGGTCCCATAGATGTTTCACTTCCCCTTGCGGTCACCTCAGCTGACTCATCTCCTGCTCCAACTGAAGTTGACAAAGCCACCCGGTTCATTGAGCGGATCCAACACATCTACCAACAGGTTCAAGATATCCTACAGAAGTCTAATGACAAGTACAAACAACACCATGATCAACATCAGGTGCCGCATAAGTCTCAGGTGGGCGACAAAGTTTGGTTGCATTTGAAAAAAGAACGCCTTACAGGACCCCATCGGAAGCTTCAACCACTTCATTATGGGTCGTACACTATCACCAAGGCCATGGGGGATAATTCTTTTGAGCTCAACATTCCTCCTTTCCTTGGTCTACACCTAGTGTTCAACATGGATCTCCTTCACTCTTATTTCCCACCATTATTGGACACCTCAGAAGTAGCAGAACAACTGAAACCAACAGAGATCAACCCCGACTACATAGAACATGCATCAAATGATCAGATTATGGATAGACATATCAAGGGAAATCGAAAACAAATGATCCATCTTTATCGAGCCGTCAAAGTAGGGCAGCTCCTGCACCAAGGCAAGTGGCTCACCTGGGGCCAAATTCAATAGAAATTTCCTCATCTGATGGGGGACCTCAATGAAATGGCGACCATTTCTTCCTAAGGAGGGAGGATTGATCCAGATGGATATTGGTGGCCAACCACCTTTTCCAACTAGCTCAAAACAGTTTTCTGACAATTTTGGCAATTTACTATTTTTAGCAATTTTAACTTCCTGGGCCATTTTGAGGGCCTAAATGAAGGTTTTTAGGGATTGATCTCCTAAATTATATCTAAAGGCATGATTGAGCCTCCAAAATGTCCAATGGGCTATCACACGCCTAAAACGAAGATCGTATGCAAAAGTTACGACCCTCGGAAGTTGATGTACTAACTTACCCAAATGGGGCCCACATGACTTTTGGCGCTTCATCTCCTAGGATTAGGTTTTTGGATGTATAGGTGTTTTGGCATTCTTTATTATTGTAAAAATGCCTTCAGAGCCTCATTGTAACCATATTCTTGCGAATGCACACTTCCGTCACATCTCTTCTCAAAGATAAGCTGCCACCATTCCAGCAAGCTTGTTTCCGCTGCATTTTACAGCTTCAACTTATTTCGTTATTGAATAGAAAACCAGTTTTACTATATCTCTGTTATTTTGTGTTAAGAACCTATTAATAATATGTATTCATTTTGTTCTTCTCATAAAATCCATATGAATGGTTACGATGGGGTAAATGTCTTTGCTCTCTGCAAATCGACTGATCATTGTGTCTGGTGTGAAATGATATTCTGATCAAATAGCGACCACCTTTTCGACAATACTTGTTTCATTAAGTGATATGATCCAATCACAATAACCATGTTGAGATATTTCTTTTGGTAATATATTAAAATTTGTAATGGATATCCCATTAACGGGAAAGATATTTTCTACATTTTTTTGGACAAATTGTTCAGGGATAGTCAATGTCACTGTCATCATGGCTTCGTTGTCTGTCATGTAAGCATGCACAATGCATCTAGTTTTATTTTCCTTGTCTAAGTAGGTGTTTTAAACGACCATTATGTCTCTGACAAACACTTGTCCAGTTCGACGGTTGTTCAAGTCTTATATCGATAGTATACTTGGTGGTGAAACTCTGGGCTTGGTGATAGTGTTTGAACATAAAAAGTAATGTGAAGGGCACTTTGTATCACTATTTATTTTTTTAATTTTTTTGCAGGGATGTACATGTAGATGCATAATTTGGATGAATTATGTTTGTTATAGATTTGTAACCATACCTCTTAATCGGGGGAGGGTGCACTATGACAGGTGCCTCACTTGTACTCGTCGATACTTCTTGCGAACTGAAAAGCAAGTGTTGTAGATGAAATCAACATATTTTTTATCACATAGATGATTAAATGACTGAGGATATTTGTTTCATAAACATAGTAGGAGAGTGAAATATGAATGTTTACCTTTAGGCTTGTCGTTTTGCTAACTTCTGTGACAATTGACTACTCATGCTTGTGTCGCTTGTCCAACTTTTTATGATGAACACGAGAACATATATGGAATGTAAAGTGACAATAACTAAGTAAGCATGTGCATTGTATGTTGTTCATAATCGTTATGGATGTACGTTAATCATATGCATTGTGTTTTCTTTAGTATCACTATTGGTGTACCTTTTGGTATTTTGTAATTCAACTTCCTCTTATGTGGCACATAAGAATTCATCCTCTTCTACTAGTCTATTTCTTTCAATGTAGAAATGCAAAAAGTACAGTGGACTTGAAGATAAGTTGGTATGTAGGAAGATATGTAGTAGCTTCATATAATAAATGGCGTATAACACAGTAGAATAAAAAATACGTATAGTAAATGAGACATAGAGAAATGGAGTAGAAAATAAGGGTAGAAACATGCACCTTTGTAGGTCTTCTTCTAGATTGTTGGTTAATACTTCTTCTTGTTGTCCAGTTATTCTGTTTCTTTCAATGTAGAGGTGCAAAAAATACAATAGACATGAAGGTAAGATTGTATGTAAGAATATATGTAGAGACATAGTAAATGAGATAGAAAGCAATGGACTAGAAAATAAGCATAGAAGCATGCACCTTTGTATGTGTTCTTCTACATTTATGGTTAAGGCTTCTTCCTCCTGTCTAGTTAATCTGTTTGTTTCAATGTGGGAATGGACAAAATACAATGGACATGAAGTTCAGTTAGTATGTAGGGAAAACAAGGAATATGTACATAAAACAAATGAGATTCACAAGAATAGAGTAAAAGATAGAGTTAGAAGCATGCACCTTTTTTTATCTTGATCCATGTTTGTGGTTCTATCCAAAATCTATTACAGACCAGAAAACATTAAGAAATTGGACGGTGACATTTGAATGATTTCGTTATGTGAAAAAAAGTATCTATATATGCTTTGGGACATCGAAATGTGGATTTGTAATATGGATTGTTTGGTTTTGTGCAACAAAGTATCCATATATGCTTGGATACATGGAAATGTGATTTTGTAATTTGGTTGATGTATATTTCATAATTCAAGTACAAGAAAATTTGTATCTTGGTTAGACCAATATGTATCTAAGATAAAGACTTTGTATTGTGTAATGGGCACATTTGACCATACATGGTCAATAAACGGTTTTTGTACATTGTTTATCTTATCCAAAAGAAAGTGGAGATTGTAAATGCACATGTAGTTTTCCAATTTTTTTGTTATGGCATTACTTTGTAGCATGCCAACATTGAAGTCTCCTATAATGATAATGGTTTCGTTCTGATGTAAATGGTGTAATGATTTTGAAAGAATGGTCACTATGTTGGTAAATGTTTCATGAAGTGCGCCATAGAGATTCAATATTGCAATTTGAGATTCATGAAAAATTACTCTTGCTAGTAGCATCTCTACATTTTGTTCTTCGAAATGCATATGCTCCAAAATTGCTATACGTTTCTTCACTAATATCATCATTCCATGTGTAATGTAACTTGATATGTAATTGAAATTTGGAAATTGCTTGTTTTGCATGCATAATGTCATGTATGTTTCTTGTAAGCACAAAATATCAAATTGCATTGTGTCATAGTCATTGAGTATATCATTCATATGTGCATTTATGCTGGGTGTGTTAAGTGAGAGAATCAATATAGAGGAGTTTTCTTGTATGGATCGATAATCATATTCTAGATGCCATTTTGTAGTAGTTCGAAGGCGTTGCATCTCAATATCGACTTTTTGTTTGACCTTGAAGTTATCTTTTGTAAGAGCGCTTAGCAAATATAAGGACTCTATGTTTATGACATGGGAAAGAGCTGTGTATACGTTTGTATTCCAGTAGGGTCAAAGGCAACACAATCAAGTGTTAAGCCTTGTGATATGTGAATTGTACGTGCACATGCAAGTTGAATTGGAAATTGTTTTCGAATCTTTACATGACCTATCTTTGTTGATGTTGATATTGGTTTTGATATTCACAATATAGGTGTCAAATCGTGTGAAGTGTTTGAATTATATAGATATGATAACTTGTTGTCTTGTTGGTGCCCAATATGTGGGTCATGGTAGTTAAACCATAGGACATAAACTTCATCTTTTCTGGTATATGATTTGAGTATCCCATCTGCACCATTGTCCAGGCCATGTTGTGAGTCATAGTTGCAAGCATATATTTCAACTAGTATGCTTAATTTCAGGACAAGTTGCAAAGGAAAAGTAGTTGTATGTTGATGACATGGTACATTGTCGATATTGTCTTCTTCTAGGTCGATTGCATTGATGGTGATTTGATCACAAGGAATCAACGATAGCATGTACTTTTTATGCATTGTGACATCCTTGTTTTTGTACAATAGGTAAGGGAAGGTTGGGTTTGTCAATGTTGGTCACATGCACCTTGAATTGATATATGCTAAGTCATCATGTGTTTGGTTGTTTGTTCGCATTCTATTTAGAATTTCAATAAAGTATTCATCTTTCTGACGCATTGTAGTATGCAGTTCGAAGAATTTTATGTGGTCTTTCCAAAAGTCATGTGTCATTGTTTGCATGTTGATCATAGGCTGTTGAAATATCAGAGAATCTTGTATGGGTTGTGCTTGGTAAAAATCCCTACAGAATAACATATCGATGTTGCTAAAGTACTTGGTTTGTACATGTTTTATGTTTCTTAGACGATTGTCAATGGAATAGAAGAAGCGACTTCCAATCAAGGAGGCTTCATCTATGAAGACAAGTTGTAGTTTTCTATAAATATTTGACAAGGTATCTAGCATTTCTTTGCCAAGTGCAAGAAATTGTGACATGTTAAAAGGCATCAACAAGACAGAGTGGACTATCCTTCCACCTGGATTATATGAATCTTTTCCTATATATGCAAGTATCAGTCCCTTTGGTTTCAGAGGGTCACTCATAGTGTTTGAATCATAGATCTGTATAAGCATTTGAAATAGTGCTTTCAATGTGAATGTCTTGCATGTTCCTACGCCACCTGTAAGGAACAAGTTCACAGGAGTGTGTATGTCTAAGTGTTTCTTCATTGAAATATCCTTTAGAATTTCTTTTTGTTCTCGATTCAACAGCTGTCTAATTCTGTAGTATTCGTTGTTTTTGACATAGAAAGGATGGTCTATTACTTTAAACCTGAGATTGATACGTTTTTTAGAAGTAGGTTCTCGAGGGAAAGGAAAATATGCTTGAAAATCATAGGCTTCATGGTGAGTTGTAATTTTTTTAGGCTTTGTTGATATGTCATCAATATTGGCAGGGGTTTCTAGTTCGTCAAGTGCACTTTCTAAATCACACCATGTTGGGTTGATGTTGTACGTAAATCTAGCCTCATTGGCTTGTATTGTAGACTCATATAGAGTATACGCAGCTTCCCATGTAGGCAAGTTATGTTTTAATGTGTCTTCATTGTGAACGAATGGAACGTACAACAATAGTTTCTCTCTACAGAATTTTTCATAGTCGATGTGTTTGTTGTATTTGACAAAGCATATTACATTTGGTTTTTTTCTTTTTGATATCTGTGTATCATTTATTTTGTAATGCGATACAAATTTTGCAAGGTAGATATGCTTAATGGTTGATGGGCGCTAGAGGTAGTAATCAATAATAGAGTGACATATCACATCCTCTGAATTATCAAGGTCTTTCTTTAGAAGGATTGGTTGCTTAAGCATGAAAGTGTGCATGTCAGGTGGAGATGTGTTTATGAAGACACATTTTCTTGAACTACAGTTCATAGGTAGGGAAAGTGCGATGTGGACTGCTTGCTGAGCAGACATTTGTTGGATATTAAGTAATGTATTTCCAAGTGTACGTATCATTTGAATAGCATCAATCCAACTTTTTTCATGTTCTTTGTGTATTCTCCTAAATGAATTTGTCATAGATTTGTCAACCTTCATCATGTATGAGGTATAGTATAATGTTGCAGCATATGCTTTCAGGACATACTGCACATCTGTACTTGCATTCCACATAATTGGCATGTCCTTGGAGAAACTGTTGTTCCAAATGTGCGAAGGTTTTCGTTTTAGGAAAATTGTTGGTTGCTTAAGTGTAGATTGTATAATTTGGATGTACTCATGTTCGATTAGCTTTAGTTGCACTAAAAAATATTTGAATGTCATTAAGTCATTAAAGTCTCCTTATTCTAGAAATGTGAACAAAGATTTTGATTTGTCAATCAGAATACTCTCCTCCAAAGTAACTGGTTCGATAATTCTTGTCGTTCTCAACGGTGGCATAGGGAAATTGTATCTGCAATGTGTTTTTTTTATGTTTTTTACAGCTTCTTGTATGGTAATGTCTATGAACTTTGGCAAGTTACGGAACCAAATGATCTGTGTTTCATGTTACATACTTGTTGAAAAATTGCTCGATCTGTGTGTTGTTGTCATTTCCATATATTGGTCCATCTTTTACCCATAATAGTGTGTTTTCATGTTCACTGCCTCTATTTTAGAATTCAGTTATGAAATAGTAGTACAATATTCTCTCAAAGAATGTTTCATCATGACATATCAATTGCCTCAAAGAATTCACTCTATGTCTGTAGTAACGAGTACATGTCACTGGGTCTTTTCTTATGAGGTAGTCAATGTCATCATTTTCCAATGTTTTAGTCTGTTTTTTCCTTTTTCTGTTTCTATATAATGTAGACAACGTAGTGAACAATGGATTCCAATGATGCTCTGCACTTGTAAAAGTGACTAAAAATGTTGGAGGCCCCAATTGTCAGAGCATTACAAATATAGTTTTCTTGTTTTGTTGCAGGTAGTCAGGGGAGATGCGAATGTTTTTGAAATCTATGTATCAAATATCAGATTTCAAGATTTTCTCCAGATTTTCTTTGTACTTGACATCTTTGGTTAGTAGCTTTCTTCCTCATAATTGACCTTTTTTTATTCACACCCATATGCAAGAGAGAACTTTCTCAATTATTATGCGCATTTTTTTGAAAAACAAATTTGTTGTGTGATAGGAGAAGTCGTCACTTGAATGTAGCAATTCCCATCGGACTATTTTTTGGTAGCTAAATCATTATGTGATGTCACTGTCATGTGGGAATCCATAGAAAAATGTTGGGAATTTCATTTCCTCTACGAATTTTTCCTTTAAAATCCCAAGTGGACGTTGTCCTTCAGCAGGTGCAATTTTGACGATCTTGTCTTGCAAGTCATGAATGTGTTGTGACTCAATGAATCCATGTATCAATGTTTTAGTAGGTATTTCATTCTCTGATTCATCATATGAATCAATTTCACTAGTAGTGGAAAAATTCTGTGTAGAGTTTTCATTGCCTTGTTCAAGAACATGGTTCCTGTTCTCATTTATAAAGTTGTTGTGTGCTTTGTATAGTGTTCTGGAACATAATTCTTTCAATGATTTCATGACAATTTGCACACACACACTACCTGTTTAGTACGCATTTTTGTACTCTAGACGTCTTTTGAGCACTGCAACAATTGTCATTGTTTCGTTCATGAATTGTGTCAGTGCTTTTTGCACAACATCTAGTTGGACAGGCATGTCAACAATTGAACCTCTTAAGCCCATTTGGGATCGTTTATAGCCCCAGGGTCTGATTTGTGCAAATGCAATTCATAGAGACACAAGCCTCATAAGTGTACTTACATATGGTAATAGTGTGTTACATATTATTTGATCAGGTGTTGCAAACTGTGGTTTTTTTCCATTTTGGAGTGACCTTTTGCATGAAAGACATATTTTGTTATTGGAGAATGTTCTATCAGTTAGTGTCAAGATGATGTATTTTGTTTTCAAATCAGGGGTGAAACACTTAATGTTCTTTGCAAAATTAAATTCCTCGCAAATTGCACATGCAATGCCAGGGGTGTCTTCAATTTCTTTCATATAGATTTTTTTTTGCATCTCTTTTTACTAGATGAGAACACATAGTAGTCGTTCATTGTTTTTCAATTCTAGCATTGCACAATGTTTTCTTTAATTTACAACACATGATTTTGCCCCCTATGTCAATATCACGAGGACTTTGGGATATGTAGTTTCATTTGTTTCTTTCACATATGGTTTTTTTCAATATGTGGTAGGTCAGCTTATGGATGTCACGTGAAACTAGTTTCACTTGTGCACAAGGCATGTTGAAGATGAAACCGACATGTGTTAAGAGCATTTCTTCCTCACCATGTTGATGTTGAAAATCATGATGGTCTTTGTCAGCAATGATTTGATGTTTTTTTCTTTTAGTAAGAAGTGTGTAAATGCAATCGTGTTGTGCACGCACAACCTTTCTCATGTTGTGATATGTTAGTTTGTGTTTCTTGCCTAGGCTCGCTATCACATCGTGATGATCGGTCGTACATTTCAGTTGTTTAGAAGGAAGTGCACTAATGTATTCATGTCTTCCACATATTACCTTTTTCAAATTGTGATAAGTTAGTTTACGTTTTTTGCTTAAGCTCTCTATGAGATGATCACATCTGGGATCAATTTTACTGTGCTAGATAGAATGCAACTCTTACATAGAGTTGATGTGGTTTTGCTAGTAGGAGCAGTGAATCTTGACCTGGAATTATTTCTTATCAAAGGTTGATAGTGGATGTGTGGTGTATTTGTTTTGAATGATATGATTTCAATTGTCTTAGAGTAGTTTGACTCGACATAGCGGAAATGGACAGAACCATCTACAAGGGCTGACCAAACCGGGATATTTACTGTGAATATGATAGATGTCCACTGTAAACAAAATTCCCCACCTTCTATATTTCCTTCCTCGTATGGCATTGCCATATGTATAAGATATTGTTTCTAACTTTCAAGTGTTGGCATACCTTGTATAAGATCATTTGGAAGGTGTTCATGTAAGCAGTTAAGTGCATGTTGACTCCCACCTATAATTGCATTGCAAAATGATTGCACAATGTAAAGGCGCAGCGAGTGGATGTCAAAGTCTATTGAGACCAAGTAGAGAATTGCATTGAACATACTATCTCCACAATTTGATGTACTGGTTGTTGCTAAGTCTAATCCATGGGAGTGCATGCTATGCATAATTAGTTTGCAATGTGATTGAAGGTCTTCAAAGCTAAGGGACAAGTAAATATTAGATCCTCCAAGACTGCACACTGATAACTGTTTATAGAGAAATGGTTTGTAATTTCCACTAAGAGGATTCTCATCATGGAACAAGATGCAATATGGATCTTTAGATGCAGTTTTGTTGAATAGTAGATATCTTGTCTTTCTTGTTAATGACCAAATTCCAATTGATATATTTAGCCACTTAGCTAGCCATCATATACAAAATGTATCTCCCCATAGTCCTCTCTCATGTGGAGGTAGGATTGTAGATGCAGATAAGCGCATCTTGGAAAGATACGTACTGACATCATGAATCTCATGGAACTGATAAAGAAAATTAGATGCCAATTCATATTCATATGACTCTAATGCCTCAAGGTTTCCAATGTCTAAGCTGGCCAAGAAATGATCTATTAGTCCATTGTGTAGCTCGGTTGAGGAATAACAGAAGTGCAATAGAACTTGAAATGCATCAAAGAGGCAATCTCCTGTAGTATATGAAAGGTCATTGTTATGCAATACCTGGTCCATGTTGTCATGTACAGTGGAATGTGCATCTATTTGATAGGACTCAACATCTATTATTGATTCCAAGTTTGAAATGGTGATTTTCAAAATGTTTCTTACTTATGTGAAGATAATATGAAAGTAGCACAAAAGATAAGTATAGGTTTGTGAGAGCACACCTAGTTTGTTGTGTCTTCGCCAACCTTGTTGGCCTCAACTTGAGTACTCTGAAGTTTCTATAGCATATGACAAAGAAGCAAAGCAGTAGCAAGTGTTTGATTATATAGAAAAGATAATCCAAATCAAAAAATATTATAAACCAGCCTCTTGTTGAGTATAATGAATGAA
>JASDQU010306564.1:42669-54282 GCA_032191745.1 Picea mariana | reverse complement strand
TCCCATGTCTTGTTCTTCTCAATGGAGTCAATTTCTTGGTTCATGGCTTGAACCCAATGTGTCTCCTTAGTTGCTTCCTTAAAACATGTAGGTTGACATGACATTAAAGAAAAAAGGTTGTGTTGTTCAAAGTCATCCAGCTGCTGATGGATTTCTCTCAAACTTTGAGTTCTCTGATTTGGTGGTTCAGAGAATGATTCTCTGCTGGAAGTTGAGTTATCCTGAGAATTTTCAGGTTGACTTTGTACCTGCAATCTTGGAAGAATAGTTTGAGGTACTTGTTGTCCTGAATTTTCTGCATTTTTGGAACTTGGTAGCAATGGATTTTGACTGTCCATTTGTTGATTTTCTGAATCATTCCAGAATTGATTTTCCAGAAATTTTACATCTCTGCTGAGAATTAGTTTCTTGGAGATTGGATTGTAAAGCCTGTAAGCTTTAGATGTTTCACTATATCCAGTGAAAATACATTCCTCACTTTTGTCATCAAGTTTCTTCCTTAATTCAGAAGGTATGTGAGCGTATGCTATGCATCCGAATGTCCATAGATGCGCTACATTGAGCTTTGTCCCACTCCATGCTTCTTGAGGAAATTTCATCTTTAGACTGGTGGTTGGAGATCTACTTAGGAGATAAACTGAGCATGCTACTGCTTCATCCCAAAACCTATTTGACAAACTTTTCTCTTTAAGAAGTGTTCTTGCCATATTCATTATTGTCTGATGTTTCCTTTCAGCCACTCCATTCTGTTGTGGAGTATATCTGGCTGTTGTTTGCATGATAATGCCTTGTGATTTGCAGAAATTTGCAAATTCTCTGGAGTTGTATTCTCCTCCTCCATCTGACCTGAGTGCTTTGATATATTTGCCAATCTGTTTTTCAACTTCTGCCTGAAATTCTTTGAATTTTGCAAAAGTTTCAGACTTGTGTCTGAGAAAATATATCCATATTTTTCTGCTGAAATCATCAATAAACATTAGAAAATAAAAGTTACCGCCTATTGACTCTGTTTGCATTGGTCCACATAGGTCAGTGTGAACAAGTTCAAGATGTTGTTTGGCTTGATTGGAAGACTGTGGAAAACTATTTCTCTTATGTTTTCCAAGTATGCAAGACTCACATGGGGGAATTTGCTCTTTAAATATAGGAATACCTTTGACCATGGAGTTCTTCTGAAGAAGACTTAGACTCTGAAATGGTAAATGTCCAAATCTTGTATGCCAAACCATAGTTTCATTCACGGTGGAGGCACTTTGTGCATATGGTTGAATCAGATTTGCAGTTCTGAGGGTAAGGGGAAACATCCTATTTGGAGTCATATGAATTTCAGAAATTAATTTTCTGCTTGGGATTTTGTCATATATCTTGCAATATGCTCCCTCAAAAAGTACCTTATAGCCATGTTCAATGAGCTGTCCTACACTTAGCAAATTATGTTTTAGATCTGGAACATGATAGACATTGTTTATGTCTTTCTTTACATTCTGTTTAGTAAGAATAGGAACAGTTCCTTTTCCTTGAACTTTGACTAAATAATCGTTTCCAAGTTTAATATCAGATGAGATTGAAGAATCAATGCATGGAAGTAATTCTTTGTTACCTGTCATGTGATTACTGCATCCGCTATCCAGCAACCAGAGATCTTTAGGTTGTTGTTCAGTTTTGAGGTACGAAAGAACCATACCTCTTGATTTTTCTCTCGTGTGATTTGACACATTTTCTCTGCCTGAGAGCTGATCTGCTTGCTTCTTTCTGCATTTAGATTCATAGTGCCCATACTTTTTGAAGTAATAGCATTGTATGCTTGATTTCTCATTTGATCTTCTCCCTCTACCTCTTCGAGGCTGGAAATTCTGATGTTGATTTTGTTGTTGTTGTCTTTGACCTTGGAAATTTTGATTCGGATATTGTTGTCTATTACCTCCACTGGAGTGAGGGTTACTTTGATTGCTCCCTCTTCCTTGGTGACCTCTGCTTCTTCCTCTGCCTTTCCCTCTGCTGAAGGAAAATTGAGTTTTGAAAGCATTGGAGATTGACTCATCTGTGAGATGCAGTCTGGTCTCATGTGTCACCAGAGAACCAATTAATTCATTTGTTGAAAAACTTGACAGATCCTTGGATTCAAGGATTGCTGTTACAACCATTTCGAATTTCTTTGGTAAACTTCTGAGGATTTTCTCAACAATGCATTGATCAGTGATGGTTTCACCATTCAATCTGATCTGGTTCACGATGCCCATGACTCTGGTCATGAACTGATCCACATTTTCAAAATTTGTCATCCTTAGAGTCTTGAATTGCATTCTCAAGGTCTGCAGTTTAATTGTTTTGACCCTGTCATTTCCTTGGTAGGAGGATTAAAGGATGTCCCAGGCCTGTTTTGAAGTACCAACGCTTGTGATTTTTGAAAAAATCAAGTCATCGACAGAATTTTGAATCCAAAATTTAGCTTTATTTTCTCTGTTTCTCTGCGTTGCTTGAGCAATTTTCTACTAATTAATCATGGCGGACAGGTCTGCTGGATCTGGTTCCACATATCCATGATCCACTGGATCCCAGCACTCCTGTGCTTGTAAGAAGGATCTCATCCGAAGAGACCAGAACTCATAGTTCTTTCCAAGAAGAATCGGACCCTGAGTTGGTCCTAAATTGCTAGACGACGCCATATATCTATATCTATATCTATATCTATCTATCTATCTATCTATATATATATATATATATATATATATTATTTTTTTTTAGAAAAAAGTGAACAAAACAAAAACAAAATTCTTACTTACCTGTCTCATGTGTATAATTTGCAGTGACTTCAGAACTCTGTGTTCAAGATTTTGCGAGTTTTTGGCTTCGCGATTCTGATGTCGGGACTTCGTTATACAAGTCCTCCAATCTCTTGTCTCTCCAACCTCCAATCACTGAAATGTCGATTTTCCAATGGCCGAAGAGAGCTTATCGTCCTCGAATTTGGCCTTAGTCACCGTGCAATGTGACCACGCGCCTTGATGTTAAAGCGCTACGGGATTTTCCGATTTTTTGTCTTCCAATTTGCCGAAATGTTAAGATTTTCCTTTGGACAATTCAACGGTCCAGATCTTCCTATGATCTGACAGTCCAGATCCTATCGGGATTTCGCGATTCCGTATTTTGTGACTCAAATGCGCGACCACTTGGTCTTTCGACTCCCGAAAAGCCAATTCCCGAAATGTCGATGGCGTTTGGCTTGCGAGAGTTTCCCCAGGGGCCTAGATGGTTGCCACGCATCCCCTTATGATGGACGGTCCTCGTCATTTCGTGATTTCGTGACTTGCGACTCCAAATTCTCTGTCAACTTGAAACCCCGGTAGCCGAAATGCCGAAGGTTTCCTCGATCTCCGCCACGTGTCCGAATGAATGGACGACTGTGATCTTTCTGGGATTTCGAGACTTTAACCGTGGAGTGTCGTGACTTTTCGTCAACAAGACCTCCGATATCCCGAACTCCGAAATGCTGAAATGATGGCACTTGGATCTGCTGCCACTTGTCCTCTGAGATGGAGGGCTCACAATCCTCTCAAGATTTCGCGATATGTGATGTCGGGATTTCGCGTATCGGAGTTTTGGAGAGCAGTCTCTTTCGCTCATCCAACTCCTGATCCCCGATTTTGCGATCAGATCAGATCGGCGGCTCACGATCTATCTTGATCCAATGGTCTAGAATAACTCATGATTTCACGATTCGCGAATTCTCACGGCATTCTTCTTACCTTTACACCTTACGAGTCAGCGAAATGCCGAGATCTCGCCACGTGTCTCTTGATGGACGGTCTAGATGATTTCAGGATTTCGCGACTTCACAAGTCGAAATTTCTCTTATGCACTCCAGAGGACTAAACCTTGTGCACTTTCTCGCTAATCCAATGGCTGTCGGTCCTCTGCGCAAGATCTAACGGCTGAAATTATTTCACCTTTTCGCTCTCTCTTCGTTCCTTATGAACTGGTTTCCCTCTTTGGATCCATTCGCAGGATGAATCTTATGGCCTCAATGGTTGTTCTTTGCACATGAGATGCGTTCTTTGCTCCTGTGGAAGAAAGATTCATGAATCTTTCAAAGATTTGAAAGAAATACACGGATTCTTTGAAGCTTGGCGTTGTCTGCTGCAATCTTTAATAGATTTGAGCGATTTCCAAAATGCTTTAAATGATGCTGCCTTTTGCAGCAATCTTTCACAAATTTGAACGAATTCCGTGAAATCTTCAACGTTTCTGCCTTCTGACGCTCTTCTTCGTGAAATTTTGTTGATTCTTGAAAATTGTATAAGAATCTTTACTGTTTCTTCCTTCTTAGTCTCCGCTTCCTTCTCGTGTTTCTTCTCCTTGAAGCTTTCGAGCGTAGTATGCTCTGCGACCTCGCGTGAGCTTCTTACGCTAATCTTTTGAGAGTATGAGCGGACATCTTCCTCATGGAAGTTTCCTTCGAGAATCTATCAAGAGTATTACAGACAACTCTCCAAGCCTTGTGAAAGGTCTGTGTCGAATGCTCTCAAGATCCATGTAAGCTCTGCGTTGTTTGAGGATCGTATTGCTCTCCAGCCTGTGTGAAGAGGTTTACTACTGTAGCTCTGATACCATGATAAATTGTGAAGCAAGAAATGCAGAGAGAAAAGAATAGAACAGAAAACAGTATATTAGAATATAAGAAGAAAAGTACAAAACAAGTACATGAAGAAGTTCTAAAGAAGTAAGTCTGTAGTAGTCCTATGCAAAGGGAAATAGCTGAGCTAAATAGGCTCAAGCAAAACAAGAATAGGAAATACAGCAGGCCAGGACAGCTGGCAGTGTACAGTCAGCCTATTGAGGTTACATTATATTTAACACTCGTGCTCGGCAATTTCTGCAAGGGACTAATGGTATCCGATTCTCTTGGTAATTCTTTTGTATTTCCTTATACATCGGTGGCTGGACAAATATATCTCTTCTGTGCATGAAGGAATTCACATATGATCATAGTTTTCATTTATTTTCCTTTCAAAGGAAGGATAGATGGAGCTCATGGGATAGGAATTAAATACACATTTTATTTATTTTTTATAATTATTTGAAAATATATTTAAAAATGTTAGAAATATATATATATATATATATATATATATATATATATATATATATATATATATATATATATGAAGTGTAATGGTTTTTTTTGGTTGGAATTGACTCCTCTAACAATTCATAAGTGAATATGGAAATCCATTGCAACCATTGAATAGTGACATTGAAGATTCATAGGTCAAAGATAGAGATGAAGACTCCAACATGTGGACAACTGCACAGGAAGACAATATTCTTGCAATGTGTTTCATTTTTTCTTAGACGATATGGCTCACAAGGTTCATCACACATACTGTGGAAGCATCAATTTATTTGTTGTCGGAGTTGTGTCATTATGGTGGGCCAAGTCCTTTGAAAGTGTGACCAGATGGAGGGCATAGTCTATTCGACAATGAATAAGGGGCATTAGAGTTATGATGGGATGAAAATAAAGTTAAAAAATAAATAAATTGATATTGTACATTGAAAGCCATGCTTATAATGCATTGTACAGAGGGCCCTTGATTGGTTTTAATGCACATTCATTTGTGATACTGGTCCTACTGTATACCATCTTAAGTGCTTGATTCATACCACTAAAAAATGTCCCTTGTGGAATATGGAGCTTCCCTCAATGTGTTAAACTTGAATGAAGTAAAGACTTATTTACTTTAGTAAATCTTGGAAAATTCTAAGAGTAAGCACAACTTTGTAGTTTTATATTATAGTAATTTATCCTTCTGTCAAGGAACAAAGGTAGCATTGTATTACACATCATTGCATAGCATAACTTGGTGCTACCACCAAGGATAGTCATCACTACTATTAAGGGTGGAATGGGGTTAAATGGTTGCAAGAAGCACATGATACACTTCAAATCATTACAAACGATTGTAGAGAGATAAATGACGATATGCACTAGAATAATGTGTACCAATGGAGTGATTCAAACTCAATCTAGGCCACACTTTGTGCACCATGATTTTTTATTGTGGTTTTTATAACTGCTCATGCACCATTACAAAACTATGTCCTATAAAGAAATATAGAAAATCATATTTCTTTGGAGGACTCCTCCATGGAAAATCAGTGCCCATAGTAGAGACAATAGAAAAACTAGAAGAACAAGAAGCATGGACTTAGCGAAAGAATAGGATCCAAAAAGACAAATGAAGATGCCACCTCCACACCTAGGAGAATGCAAAAGAGCCCCAACAACATCATGGAAATGGGAATTTTCATAGACTAAGTAAGAAGACTAACGTCTAGATCTATAAACAATTTTTTTTGTTATACTATGAGACACGCTCTAATGCTCTAGTTAAAGAAATATTTAAGTTAGTAGTACATATGGCAGATATTTAAAAACAATGTATATGAACCGAGCCCAAATATAGCTACAAAAATGCGTAAACATTTTTCTTAAAGGAAGATGATGCCTATTTTCCCTCTTCATAATGCAAGTCCAAAAACCATATAGAATATTTTAAAATGGCTTGGGATAGAAAAATAGAGGGTGAGAAAATTGTTATACCCATTTTGTACAAATATCATAATTTTAATACAATATTCTCAAAGCATAAATAGAAAAATACAACATCATAGAGCCTATATATATACATATATAAGAAAATGTAGATTGTGATAATAAATTAGAAAATTGTTCAACTTAGTATGCTTGAATCTTTCTATTTTTTTCTAGAAATTATTCAACCTCTGGATAGTTGACAACTTTGTCCTTAGGTAGGTTTGACTGCTGAGTGATAGGCATGCTTCATATTTCTTAATCATCTGACATAGACTTCCAAAAGTGAATTATAAAATTAAAATCCAAACTATTTACATTAAAAACCTCTATTGATAAAGGAGACCTTACTCTGATAGGAATGAAAAGTAAACCTTGTATAAAATTTTAACATGAAGCATAGCTACCAAAATGCTAAAAAACTAGCAAAATTCTTGAAACTATATTTGTTTTTCTAGGATAGATGCAATCTTTAGGGTGAGACATATTAGGATATTTAGAAACTTAGGAGTTAGTTAAGTTCAATTTCGTCTATTGTGTCATTAGGTAAAAGCGTGTTTCTTTAGTATGCATTTGTTGTTCGATAATTCGACGATCACTACATGTTCCCGACATAGAGTGATTTGATGGTTCATATTCTCCTTGATCTTAACGACTACATTGATCCATGGATTAACACATGATTAGTCCATGATCTCTGTTTAAAGAGCATGGAAAATCATTTTTCGATGATCGATTGTGAGAAACTCTCTTGTAAATATCTCTATAATATTTTCTTTTTCATTAATAAATTGCTCCAAGTGGCCACATTGGCTAGGGCCATGGATGTTTCCCCATAGGGGATTTACCACGCAAAAACAATGGTGTGTTTATCTATGATATGGTTGTTGAGTGGTTATTGAAGGTGTTCTTTCTCTGTTGGAATACATATGTTATCTAACATGGTATCATAGCGCATTTGAAAACCCTCTTCCATTGTAGATCGAGATCATGAAGTCGTGTTTCTGCATCTCTGGTTTCTGTCTTTTTCATACATTTCTAGGCTAAGAGGACCATTCCATTACGTCTAGAGCGCTCATTTCAATTAGGAACGCCTTTCATTTCACTTGAAAGGGTTTTTTTTTTCCCAAGATATGGCCATTTCAATTAGATTCAGAGGTATAAATCTTGAATACGCACTTTTTATTTTTTACAGAGATGAAATTTCGATTTTCTATTTTTTTTATATTTGGGTTTTTTCTTTTTTCAATCTACATATTCTCTTTTCCCTGTGCTTTTTATGATCTTAGAAAAATAGAAACAAAGCTGAAAGGGTTTTATTGTCTGTGTATGTTCTTTGTTGTGCACTTTGTGCGATTGATAAATTAGAAACAGAGGGAAAACTTGCATTTTTTAGGTAGTCTACTTGATATCTAACCCTTTCTTCCGTCAAGAAGAAAATGTTTTTCTTATGTGAAAAGAGTTAGATTTGATGAGAATCTCTTGTCCTGTGAGCCTAATTTGATGTTTGTTCCTTCTTCGGCTTGTGAGCCATATTCAATGTTTATGTCATATTTTATTCCTATTCTAGTTTCTTCTTCTTCATATGATGAAATGAAAATCCACCTTCGCCTGCTCACCTTCCTCTAGATGAGTCCATTGAACATGAACGTACACCAACACCAAAACCTCCTTGATGGGTCCATTCAAATAGAGAAGTAGCTGGTGATATTGTCAGGATCCTTCTGATCAACATCAAACACGTTCACAGTTCTAGTGAACCTCTTCTCTTTTGACTCAAGTTTCAGAGACTCACGATCTAGAGACATTTGTAAAAGCTTAAGGTCATCCAAATCGGGATACAAAAATGAATGAATATTATCATTCTTTAATGGAAAACGACAATTGGGGTTTTGTACCTATTCCGAAAGGAAGAAAACTTGTCAAATGTAAATGGGTGTATAGAACAAATTATGCATTAGATGGAAGTGTTGAAATACACAAGGCCCATTTAGTTTCCAAAGGATTCTCTCAAGTTGAAGGCATTGAATATAATTAAACATTTTCCCCCATAGAAAAAATGAATTCCATCCGCCTTTTCCTTTCCCTTTCTACCTCACATACATGAGAGGTCCATCAGATGGATGTTAAATTTTCCTTCTTGCATGGGGATTTGCAAGAATAAATCTACATGGAACAAGCTCCTGGCTATGTCCAAAATCACTCCATCCTTGTTTTCCACCTTAAGAAATCTCTTTATGGTCTGAAGCAAGCTCCTCAAGATTGGAATGCTAAAATGGACTACTTTCTTCTTGATACCATCTTTTCTAGACGCCATTTTGATGGTAATGTCTATACCAAGAAAGTAGGAATCTGTCTCATAATTATTTTTCTTTATGTTGATGATCTTATGCTCAGTGGTAGTGACCCAAAACTTTTAAGCCATGTGAAAACCACCCTTAGGAAGAAATTTGAAATGACCGACTTGGGCTTTTTGTACTATTTCCTCGGCCTCCAAGTTTTGCAAACCAAGGAATGAATTTTTATTTCCCATTCTAAGTATGCTTGCGACCTTCTTTGCTGCTTTCACATGGAAGATTCTAAACCAGCCCCTTCTCCCTTCTAGTTTGGAGTTAAACTTGTAGCCACCTGTACTTCTTTCGATGTTGATGTCATTTTGTATTGTGATTTAGTTGGTAGCCTCTTTTATTTGACTCATACTCATTCTGATATTTCCTTTATTGTTGGTGTTCTTTCTCAGTATATGTAAACACATCATGAAATTCATTGAAAAGTAGCTAAAAAGATACTTCGATATATCTTGGGTATAGTTCAATTCGAGATACATTACATCTCAAGGGGGACTCCTTTATTGGTTGGTTTAACTGATTCATATTTAGTTGGAGAACCTGATGATCAAAATTCTATTGCAAGTTATGTTTTCATCCTTGGTTTAGGACCTATAAGAAACAACATGGACCTGTAAGAAACAACATGTCATTGCTCTTTCTTCAACAAAAGTAGAGTATCAAGCATTGGTTAATGCAAGTCAGGAAGCCTTGTGGCTTCGACAAATCCTTTCAAAGTTTGTATTCTAGTAGCAACATCTGACAACTCTTTAGTGTGACAATCAAAGTGTTATCAAGATCACCAAAGACCCAGTTCAAAATCAATGCAACAAACACATCGATCTACACATGCACTTCATTTGAAAGCTCATTCATGATCAAGTTATTGAAGTGCTCTTTTTCCATACAAAAGATCAAGTTGCTAACATATTCACAAAGTCTCTAATAGAAGCGAAGTTTTCCAAACTTCGATCTATGTTAAGAGTTCATGAAGTTGTCATTAAGGGGGGATAGGCTCTAATGCTTCCTTCCTTTTCCTATTGTTCCACCTTTGTAAATCCTTCAATCATATTCCAAGTTTTTCTTAAGGCAGGATGTTACCTATATATTTAGACACTTAGGAGTTAGTTAATATCAACTTGGTATAATGTTTTGTTAGGTAAAAGTGTGTTTCTTTAATATCCATTAGTATGCATTTGTAGTTAGATAATATGACAGTCACAATATGTTCCTGACATAGAGTGATCCGACAGTTCATATTCTCTTTGATCTTAATGACTACAATGATCATTGGCTTAACACCTGATTGGTCCACGATCTCTATTTAAAGATAATGGAGGGTCATTTTCCGATGATTGATTGTGAGAAACTCTCTTGTAAATATATTTGTAATACTTTCTTTTACATTAATAAATCAACATGTTCTGCTTGTTCTTATTTTTGGACATGTATGATAAATGGATAGGAAAAGTAGCATTTCTAGACTGATAAATAAATATTCCCACCCTGATGAAAAAAAAAACACAATGTTCACAATTGTTAACTACTAGAGGGTAGCGTTGACTTGAGATGTGGTATTGTTTTTCTTCTAACTAATTAACACATGTCATGTTAGGATTATTTCGGAGCGATTAGGGGTGGATTTTTCATCTACCCCTTCAACAATATGACTCTTTGAAGCTCTACTCCCTTTAGGATCAACGTCGTGAGCTAACCCTATTCCCAATGCTAACCATGATGAGATTAGGCCTAGAATCTAGATGGAGAGATCTATATTGCATACCCAAAATTTACAACATATTCAACCTACATATAAATTGGCAAGTACAAAATAATTGGTCAAATTKCATATTGGGTTGAAAAWGTGAAAACTTTAGCCAAAGAGCACCTTTCAATCAAAGGTCACAAAGACCATACATGAGATTGTCCCATACACAATGTTAGAGTTKCACGGCCAATCTCTAGCAACAAYGCACTTARTTCTTGCATCATTATAATAGTYTACTAAAATAATGAAATAAAATGAAACTATTTTTATGTCTACAAATCAACAAAATAGTTCCATCCRCAAATTTGAAATGACCAAAGTAGGTCCAAATTCAAAACCCATACATCATTTGGTTTTTGAKTCAAGGCACCTCAAGTTATTCTTTAAGACAATTGAAGTCAATAGATCTTAGGGTAGTATTATGATCAATAAACTTTGGAATGTAAGGCATTTGCAAGGAACATAATTGCCAGGCCATAGATGGCAGAAAAGATAACTCCACACTTGATGATTTGCATTAACTAGATAGGTGAATAAATACAAATAAAATGGTTGTTTGTCTTCCATAAAAGATGACGCTTCCTATCACCTATGATTGTTCATATTTACATTAATGTTACAAGTAACGCAACCACAAATTATTACGTGTCCAACATTCCCCCCCTTAATCAAAAAAGGTGTGTGTGAGTCCAAGCATCATTCTAAACTTCTCAAAATTTTCTCTTGCAGGCGCTTTGGTGAAGATGTTTGTAATTTGCCCATTTGTGGAACAATGTATTAAGTGAATAATCTTGGCCTCTACATGATATTGAATAAAGTGATACTTTGTGTTGATGTGCTTGGTTCAATCATGGAATCTGGGATTCTTGGAAAAATTGATTGCAAAAGTATTTCCAACTAGAAGAGGAGTAGAATTCACTTCT
>JASDQU010306563.1:67864-94783 GCA_032191745.1 Picea mariana | reverse complement strand
AATTGTGAACAAAGAAATAACCTTCTAGGAGAGTTAACCATTTTTCTAGGGCTTCTGCATCTATCTGTCCTTCAAATACAGGAATATCAAAGTTAAATTGTACCTTGAAAGGTGAGGTTCCTCCAAAGTGGCCACTTGATGAAGATGCACCTGATGCTATTGGTAGGCATTGAAGGATGTGGGCAAAATTCTCCATCATTTCGTCCCTCTGTCGCGTGAGAACTTGCTCAAGCAACAGATTGATAGGATTGTCTGCTCCATCGTTTTTCTTTTCTTCCACCATTGAGGGTTTCTTGGGTGTGTAAGAATGATTGTCTTCAAGAGAGACAAGCTCAAGACCCAAATTGCTATACTCGAACCTCGTCGGGGACATGCACTGAAAAGAGATCAAGAGTAGCCTGCTCTGATACCACTGATCCGGATTATTTTCGGCACGAAATGAGAGCAGAGATATAATAAAGAAATGCACAGAGATATTGAAAATATTCAATAATATAACAGAAATGTATCAAAGATGCAACCATAAACATAGATATACAGTAAAACACGATTTCTATTAATCAAAGAAATGTACAGAGACTGTAAAAATACAGAGTGAAAAACTCACTAGAATGGTGGCAGCTTATCTCTGAGAAGAGATGTGACGGCTACTCGCATTTGCAAGAAGATGATTACAATGAGGCTCTGAAGGCCTTTTTACAATAAACGGGAATGCCAAAAGTCCTAGACATCCAAAAACCTAAACCTAGGAGATGAAGCGCCAAAAGTCGTGTGGGCCCCGTTTGGGTAAGTTAGTACATCAACTTCCCGGGGTCATAACTTTTGCATACGATCTCTGTTTTAGGCGTATGATAGCTCGTTGGAAAGGTATCATCGAAGATATTAATTTTGGGGGTTCAATTATTAATTTATCTATCATTGAGAACCTCAATCTCAAAAAACCTTCATTTAGGCCCTCAAAATGGCCCCGGAAGTTAAAACCTACTAAAAATAGTAAATTGCCAAAATTGTCAGAAAGTTGTTTTGAGTCAGTTGGAAAAGGTGGGTGGCCACCAATATCCACCTGGATCATCAGCACCCAAATTTTTGGGTTTAGTTTTGCACATGTGCACAAATGAAGTTGTGTGCGCTCATTCCATAGTTTTGTGTAGGCCTAAGGAAATGCATGAAGAATGAAAAAGAGTGTGTCCCAGACCAATTTTTGTCAATTACGCGTCAAGATTAAAATCTATTAAGTGCACTTCGGTCTGAGTTTTATCATTTACACCCGAAATTGAGAAGATGTCTACCAGAATCAAGAAAGGAATCATCAGGAAATATCCCCAAATTATTGTTGCTACCGGCATATGAGGACTGCCAGAAGACGTGTTGGCTAGGCAGCTAAGATCACCATTGATACAAAAATTCTACATGGAGTGTTGGCAAACACCATAAGCATGCGAGGTTGTTTTGTAAGGAAAATGAGTGGAGCAGAGCAGAAAGAGACAACACTCCCCAATAGAGAAATCTATGAAAGGAAGCAGTAATATTAAAAATAGGGTTGGTGGGCTGGCTAGTTAGCTAGTTAGATATTGAGGAAAAGAGTCTCGTTGAGTCCTTAGTATTGAGCTCGCTTTGAGCCTTTTGTAATATTGTAATTATTTTGAATATATTTTTTAGTATGTTTTTTGTTAGAGCTTTGAGCAAAGGCACATTGCACAGTATGTTATAATCCTGAGGATTTATATAGACAAGACATGGAGTTATATAGTTATCATATGTATCTATCATGGGAAATGTATATCTATGTTGTGATGGAATGGCACCAATAATAAATATGCAATAGTTCTAACCCATTCTGTGTCTATTATGTATGAGTTAAATACGTGTGTGTATTTTTTTAATTCTTAGTCATAATTGTTTTTTGGATATGAGTTGCATGGATGCCAATTCTGATGAATTATCGTGTGTTTAGCCTTCATCCTTATGGTCTCTATGATCCTCTCTACATCTCGAATGAGACCTTCCTCGGCCTTGGACGGGGATTGATATGTTGATGCTCTAGAATTTTTTTGGACAACTCTGGATGAACCCTGGGTTTAAACTCCCCAGCGTTAAGAAGGACATGTGCAAGCATGGATACAAATTCCCAACAAATGGTTCCATTGTCAGGACCAAAAAGTCTTGTGGAGAACGATGAAGGCAAGAAATGAGGTGGCACCCGCGTAAGGAGGAAATTTAGAATTGGTTATAAGGAAAAAGAACATGAGTTTTCCTCGTGAGAGACTCGAGGATTGCAAGTGAATTCAAAGCAATGGAAAGACGAGTATCTTTACTCTGATATGCATGAGATTTTCTTTGTTGAATTTTCTTGTATTTTGCATGAATGGCTAAAAAGGAAAGCTCCTACCAATTCTCCAGTGTGGCCATTCTAAGGGGTCAAGTCCAAGATGAAGAGGAAAGAAACAACACTAGGTAGTAGTGTGAAAGAGTATGTTATGCTAGAGTGGATCACAGATGAGGATAAGACCGTAAAGAGGAGTGGCATAGGTGAGATGGTATCCAGTAGTGATACTAGTACGGACCTAGGTGACAAATTCTGCACCACTTGGTTTTTGCGGATTTCCACAACCTTAGAGGAAGATGAAGCATTGAGTAGTGGTGTGTTGATAAGAAGAGAGGATGGTGCACAAAGTAGTTGTGTGTTGTTTGGAGAGAACAATTGCATGAAAAGTGGCAATGCATAGATCAGAATGGGAGATAGATCATAGACTTGTAGTGATAAATTCGACCCGGAATACAGAGCGCACATTTTTGGTGCGTGGTTAGGATAGGAAAGTAGGGTGCAACGTGTTGGTGCACCGGAGGAAGAGGAAGATGGAGGCTCCCCTAGTGGTGGGGGAGATGAATTGACAATAGTAGATGGTCTTGCGTGGCTAGAAGTAGATACCTATCTGAGTCACCTCGCGAGAAGTTTCAGAAGAAGATGGACTTACCCCCTCTTTATACCACCCCCCTTGTGCATTTTTAAGTAAGAGAAAACCACAACAGATAGTGAAGCGATTGGAGTAGAAGACAGATAAGAAGAAGATATAAGAGAAGAGACGAGTGAAGAAGGTGAAGTTAGCAATACTTTACCCTAATCTATAGTGGTGTGGAAAATTCAAGCCCGTAATAGTCAAAGAAGCGTAACTAGCTCGAGTTTGAAGATGGAAAATCAAGACAATACATTGAGACTACTCGTGTTCCATGAAACGGGTAAGTATGACGTAAAGCAACACTGGTTTACATGTGAATAAATCTAGTCTTTTAAGAGAATCACATATGAAGCCACCAAAATCGCATAGTAGGAAACCATGTTCAAGGACAGTGTAATATTCCAGATATAAAAAATTATGTAGAACAAAAATAAATAGCTAGAAATGGCAAATGAACAATAATATAATCAGAACAACACCACAATAATACCAAAATGACACCAGAAGAACACCAGAAAGAGCACTTCGATTACTGAGAGAAATGTTCACTTGCCTCTTCGAGGGGGAAACCTCCAGCAGAGCAGATCTCTATCACAATAATATCCAAGACAAAAGTTCTCATACCCTTGACTCCTATTTATACTAAATGTGTCTATCAAAAGAACCATCTAGAGGAAGATCCTTCTAGAAGCAGAAGCTTCTATTAGGTCTTCTTACATTGGACTTATTCTTCCTTATTGCTAGGCCTTATTAATATTGACCTTTATTACATGGAAATATAATATTCTACCTGCGTGAGGCGTTAGGTCCCTAACATGCCCTCCCCCTTAAAAACAGCCTTTTCCTCAAGGCTTGAGATGGGGAAATTGTTGCAAAATGGTAGTTGGTTCCCAAGTGGCATATGCTAGAGTTATATCTTTCCAATGGACTAACACTTCCTTGATGGTTTGCTGATGCATACTATTGTAACAAATATTAAAATTTTGGCTTTTGGTAGCTTAAGAGGAAAAAATTTATAACATTAGCTACCGAAAGTGCAGACTTTCGGTAGCTTAAATCTCAGATTTCATATGCCCTTAGCTACCGAAAGTGCAAGTGGGAAAAAATGGCCACTTGTCTGTCATACGCAACACTGAATATTTTCTACGTATCATCTTCATGTCAAATAATGCCAATATAAGCTCCAAATAATGGGTTTTTTACTTATGTTCAGTCGTTGTGGTTGGTTTAACGTTTCTTTTAATTGAATGATAACATTGATTGCGCCCCATTATCATGATCTGAAATGTCACAACAGTGTAACAGTCACAATCCAACTCACGCAAAAATACAAAGAGAGAACCCACGGGTGTACCATGGCCAAACATCTACGATATGACACCAGTCGGCCGAGACCAAGCGTTCAAGCACCATGCATTAAGCCACATGGAGGAAGAACTCACAAGGAAGCACGAAAATAATGCAATACGCAGCAAGAAAATCACTAGAAGGGTTTTACATAAATATCATGTCACCATTTCGGGGTTTTTTCCATCATGGTTTTGGCTGACGTAGATATTTTAACCACTGCCTCGTTTTCCCACAACCCGAAAGCCCGAAATCGAGGTTCCAGCCTCACGTAAAAAACTTCCTTGGGAAAAAAACATTTTTCTCAGCCTTGGAGAGGCCATTTTCTATGTTTGAATATTCGATCGACATCTACAGATCCTAATATTTCCATTGGTGTCTTCATAATTTCATTTGGATCTTGGGAAGGCAGTCAAAAATCCCCCGCGAGATGAGGTTCATTTTCAGAAATGTGGCATTTTTTACTGTGCTGAGTCATCATTTTCAAATGATGATTCTAAGCGAATGGAGGAACATTTTGAGAAACAATCAAAGGATTTTTTGCCTAACACATCAGAGATCAATAGCCTCTCTCATTTTTCCTACAGGTGTCACAGTTTGGGAGAATCGAATCCATCTCCGAGCCCTAATTTTTGGATCTCATATTTTCCTGTTTTGACACATCTTTGTACAATGCAGATTTGGGGCAAATGAAAATGGATCTCAGGGAACTGAGAGAGGTTTTTTCTCAAAATAAATAGATTCACAAAATCCTCTTTCATTTTATACACGACTATCGCAATTCAATATATACATAACCATAACTGCAACCTCAATTTTCAGCAGTTTGACCCGTTTTCTATGGCAGAAAGTTTCAAGAATTGATTGTAACTGTTGTTACCTTTTATATTAGGGAGGATTTCGACCTCAATACCTATATGAGGAATATTTGTAACATTTGAAGGAGGGGGGGAACAGCTCGAGAGCCTTTTGGAGGCTGGGTTTGTAATGCATTTTCTTTTAGCAAATATAGAACAGAATGCTAGGAGATTATATACCTTGTCACTGTGTAATTTTGTTTTTCCTGTATTGTTTTCTCTGGCTTACATTCAATATTTTTTCATTATTTTACATATTTAACTTACAATGTCTCCAATTCAGTAATACCGCTGTTGTAGTAATTTATCGGGCAGCTTGTTAGGTTCATCTTTTCCTTTGTTTATGCTGTGAGCAAAACAAGACCTGTAACTTGATCGTTTCTGCCTAGATTACAAGTTATATATATACATGTTTATCTTTCGAAGTTATTTGTCATTCCTCTATTGAAATGAAGATTAGACTTATCGGAATTAGATACCTAACTCTTTGTTTCAATCTCCTTTATCCCCTATCTTCTATCCATCTTCCTTATTTCAATTAAATTAGGAAAACGAGGTCATGCCTCTTCATTTTTTATCTATAAGCGGTTGAAAGGCATGTTTCAGACCTGGTTCTAGAAGCCTCATATGACTGATCAATCTACAAATTATTTTTTCATTTAAAATGTGCTAAGGCTTGGCTCCATTACAACCTAGAGTCAACTCTTGCGACAACATTTTCTGGCGCCATTGTCGGAGACAGAGGAATGAAGCTATCTTCCCTGGGATACGACAAAAGTTTAGAGCTATTCCTTGATGGTGAACAAGGGATAGGCATTCAATTGGATGTGATCATTCACCTAGTGACTCCTTGGTTCGAAGACTCTACATGATAAACTGGCGACTCCACTGGTCTCAAAATGTTGAATTTGTTCGCTACTTCGATTGCTGCAAGGTTTTCTCCTCTGGACTTTACAAATGTTTATGGTTTTCCAAACACTGTTCCATACATTAAAATTTGGGAATATGTCCTTCCTAAATTTGGAGGATATGTGCACGACAATCCTGCTCAACACTTGTTTGAATTCCACAAGCTCATGGATGAATTAAATGTACATCATGAATATGTCCTCATGAAACTATTTACGTTTTCGTTGGAAAGAGATGCTAGACTCTGGTATAAATATTTACCCCATTCCAGTATTCCTTCATTGAAATATTTTCACACACTTTTTCATCAACATTGTAAGAGGATATATTCAGCTGAAATCCTTTTTGAAGATTGTTGTAATATAGAATTCATAAGACAAAAAGATCATACAAATCCTCTTGAAGAGGAGGAAGAAATATCATAAATTTCTCAAGTGGATGAAGATGACCAGCATGACGAAGAGTTGGCTAATAAAGAAACAGGATATGATATCTCTTGTGATCATATTCAAGAAGAATATATTCATCATCATGGTCAACCTGTAGAAGAGAAAGCAAACAATAGTTTCTTGATCCAAAAATTACACAGACCACCTCCTCCTTTAACAAAAGAAGAGATAGATTTGTTGCTAAACAGTTATGTTATAGCCCTTGCTTACACAAATTTGCAGCATTCACACAGTCCTGAACATGTGAGTGAAACTTCTTCTATCACTGAAAATGAAAATCTAAGTTTAAATAATGACAGCCATGGAACTTTAGAGGAAGTTAGTAAACCAATTTATGATGATGATTTCCTGCCAAAGGATCATCTTGTAGACATTGTTTTGTTTCATGAAGAAGATAGGGTTGTCATGTTTAATAACCTTGAAGAATATTTGTTGTTCGAATATGCTTTAGACTATGATTTGGAGGAGTGTGGATATGAGATAGATAGCTTCACAGTTGATATTCCAAGCATTTGTCTGACTGATGGCACTCCTGAGTTATCTGTTAAACCTGTTTATGATGAATATCCAGAATAACAAGAAGAGCGGATTTCTTTTTCATCACACACGAAAATTTACAATAGTCCTCCTTTGTTTGATGAATGTGATGAAAGTGTTTCTGAAGATGATGAGCAGCAAGAAACTTTGGTTCAACAGAAAATCAATCAGCAGCATCATGAAAGATATCAGCCTATGTATGACAGCTACCAAGAAGATCTTTGGGCAGTAGATGAAGGACATACGCAGGGGTTAATGAAACAATTGATCTCACCTCCCTATTTAGCAACTATTGAGAAACATACCAGTAAGTTTCAATGCGACATTTATGCACCAGAAGAAGAAAAAATAAGCACTGGACAAAGTGTGCAAAAGCATTTCAAATAGCTTGCCCAGCAGGAGGAAGTATGGATTAATTGCGGAAGTGGTATATCTTTTCCCTTCTACGATCCAGTAGCAGCTTATATGGAGTCAAAATGGGGGATTGAATTTTTTATTTCCAACTTCTTGAAGTCTGAATTTCAAAACTGTAAGTACCTGCTCCCAAAGCATGTTTCCAAATTTGTAGTTGCTCCTGTCATTTTCACGTTCAAATATGGAAGAATAATCAAGCTTGTTAGTCGGATACTCACTTGGTTGATTTGGAGATTTTCCTATACTTGAACAAAGCAGTGATATCAGTTACAGTAGGTGATGTATATAAATAAGCTTGACTTTGAGCATTAAATTACAATGGTGTTTTTTAGTATGTTTCCAGTTTAGTTTGGCATCCAGTATGTTTTTGATCTAAGGCATTACGACTCCATATCCCAATGAATGCATAAGCGGTTTTTTGTTTCGGAAAGGCGCAAGTTAAATGACAGAGTTCGGAGTTTGATAAGGTTGATTTCAGGTCGCCAATGGATGAAGGCACGTGGTCTATTGTTCCCTAGATGGAGCCTATGTTGTAACAAATATTAAAATTTTGGCTTTCGGTAGCTTAAGAGGAAAAAATTTATAACGTCAGCTACCGAAAGTGCAGACTTTTGGTAGCTTAAATCTCAGATATCATACGCCCTTACCTACCAAAAGTGCAAGTGGGAAAAAATGGCCACATGTCTGTCACACGCATCATTGAATGTTTTCTACGTATCATCTTCATGTCAAATAATGTCGATATAAGCTTCAAATAATGGGTTGTTTACTTATGTTCAGTCATTGTGGTTGGTTTAACGTTTCTTTTAATTGAATGATAACACTGATTGTGCCCCATTCTCATGATCTGAAATGTCACAGCAGTGTAACAGTCACAAGCCAACTCATGCAAAAATCCAAGGAGAGAACCCACAAGTGTACCATGGCCAAACATCTACGATATGACACCAGTCGATCGAGACCAAGCATTCAAGCACCACGCATTAAGCCACATGGAGGAAGAACTCACGAGGAAGCACAAAAATAATGTAATATGTGGAAAGAAAATCGCTAGAAGGGTTTTACATAAATTCCACATCACCATTTCATGGTTTTGGCCATCAAGGGTTTGGCCGACATAGATATTTTAACCACTGCCTCATTTTCCCAAAACCCGAAGGCCCGAAATCGGGGTTCCAGCCTCACGCAAAAAAAATCCTTGGGAAAAAAACATTTTTCTCAGCCTTGGAGAGGCCATTTTCCGCATTCGAATAGTCGATCGATGTCTACATATCCTACTATTTCCAGTGGTGTCTTCATAATTTCATTTGGATCTTTGGAAGGTAGTCAAAAGTCCCCCGCGAGATGAGGTTTGTTTTCAGAAATGGCATTTTTTACTATGCTAAGTCATCATTTTCAAATGATGATTCTGAGCGACTGGATGATAATTTTGAGAAACGGTCGAAGGATTTTGTGCCTAACACATCATAGATCAATAGCCTCTCTCATTTTTCCTACAGGTGTCAGATATTGGGAGAATCGAATCCATCTTTGAGCCCTAATTTTTGGATCTCATATTTTATTGTTTTGACACATGTTTTTAAAATGCATATTGGGGGGAAATGAAAACATATCTCAAGGAATTGAGAGAGGTTTTTGCTCAGAATAAACAGATGCACAAAAAACTCTTTCATTTTATACAAATATATCATGATTTAAGAGATACAAAACCATAACCGCAGCCCCATTTTTCAGCAGTTTGGCCCATTTTCTATGGCAAAAAGTTTCAAGAATTGATTGTAACTGTTGTTACCTTTTAGATTAGGGAGGATTTCGACCTCAATACCTATATGAGGAATATTTGTAACATTTAGAGGGGGGGAACAGCCCGAGATCCTTCTGGAGGCTGGGTTTGTAATGCATTTTCTTTCAGTAAATATAAAACAGAATGCTAGGAGATTATATACCTTGTTACTGTGTAATTTTGTTTTTCCTGTATTGTTTTCTTTGGTTTACATTCAATATTTTTTCCTTCTTTTACATATTTAACTTGTAATGGCTCCAATTCAGTAATACCTATATTGTAGTCATTTATCGAGCAACCTGTTAGGTTCATCTTTTCCTTTGTTTATGCTGTGAGCAAAACAAGACCTGTAACTTGATTGTTTATGCCTAGATTACAAGTTATATATATACATGTTTGTCTTTCGAAGTTATTTGTTATTCCTCTATTGAAATGAAGATTAGACTTATCGGAATTAGATACCTAACTCTTTGTTTCAATCTCCTTTATCCCCTATCTTCTATCCATCTTCCTTATTTCAATTAAATTAGGAAAACGAGGTCATGCCTCTTCATTTCTGATTTATAAGCGATTCAAAGGCCTGTTTCAGACCTCGTTCTAGAAGCCTCATATGACTGATCAATCTACAAATTATTTTTTCATTTAAAATGTGCTAATGCTTGGCTTCATTACATCCTAGAGTCAACTCTTGCGACAACACATACGACGCTCATGCTGGTCCAAAATGGCTTGTCGTTGTATCCAAATGGAGCCTTCTTCGTCCAACTAGGGAAGGGTGGTTTGGGTTTGGCACTTAGTTCCAATCACCTTGTTTAAGCGGGAAACATGAAAAATGGGATGTATCTTAGAATGATTGGGCAAATCTAACTGATAGGCCACTTGTCCCACATGCTTGAGAATCGTAAAAGGACCATAAAATTTGGGCACCAGTTTCTGACACTGGTCAGCCTTGAGGGAATTTTGCTTGTAAGGTTGTAGTCGAAGAAACACCTGATCCCCTTCTGCAAATTGACGTTCAGAGTGACCTTGACCTACTTGTTGCTTCATGTGATTTTGGGCCATGACCAAATTCTCTTTGAGGTTACAGAGAATAGCCTCTCGAACTGTAAGTGTTTGGTCAACCGCATGGACCTTCGAGACACCTAGAAAATATGAGAGAAATGAAGGTGGCTTTTGTCCATATACCACTTCAAAAGGAGTCATGCGGGTAGTTGTTTGGTACGAAGTGTTGTACCACCATTCAGCTAGTGGTAACCATTGAGCCCATTGATGTTGCCTTTCCGATGCAAAACACATCAAATATGTTTCCAAACATTTCTTAACAACTTCAGTTTGGCCATCAGTCTGGGGATGATAAGTTGTGCTGAGATGCAATTGGGTGCCTTGTAGCTTGAACATTTCTTGACAAAAATTGCTGGTGAAAGTTGGGTCACGATCAGAAACAATAGAATGTGGCATGCCATGAAGCTTGAAGACCCGATCCATGAAAAGTTGAGCCACAATGGATTTTTTAAATGGGTGTTGAAGAGCACAAAAATTAGCATACTTGGAAAGACTATCAACTGCCACCATAATGACTGATTTATTGCCCGATTTAGGTAAGCCAACAACAAAATCCATAGAGATATCTCACCAAATAGAAGGTGTAATCGGAAGTGGTTGGAGTGTGCCTAGAGATTTGATTGTTTCTCCCTTGTTGCGTTGACACACATCACATTCAGCCACATAATTACGAACGTCCTATTTCATACCATCCCAAAAAAAAGAACGTTTGACCTGGTCATAGATTTTGGTAAACCAGGAGTGCCCAACTGTGGGTGTAGCATGAAGCTTAGAAAGTACCATGTATTTAAGTTTTGATTGTTTACTTAAATACAAACAGCCTTTGTATCGAAGATCCTCATTGAGCCAAGAGTACCCTGGGGAAATTGGAGAATTGGACTGCAATTGTTGTATCAGATGCGAACTTTTGGGATCGTGTAGCCATTCCTGGTGAACAGCTTGGAGCCAATCTGGGACAATGAAGGAGAGAGAAAAAAAAGACTCTTCATCTTCATATTTTCGGGAAAGTACATCAGCAACCACATTGTCCTTTCCTTTCTTGTAAATGATCTCATAATCATATCCAAAGAGCTTAGTCACCTATTTCTGTTGCTCGGGGGAGGAAAGGCATTGTTCTAGAAAATACTTAAGGCTTTGATGATCTGTCTTAATTTGGAAGCATTTCCCCAATACATAAGGGTGTCGAAGATCCACGGCATGCAGAATAGCCAACATTTCCCTTTCATAGATTCATTTGCCCAAATTTCTCTCGAATGGTTGTTTGATGGTAAAGGCCAAAGGCTGACCCTCTTGCATAAGGATACCACCAATTCCTCTCCCGGAAGCATCACATTCCAAGACAAAGGTCTTTGTGAAATCGGGAAGGGCTAGGACTGGAGTGGTGCACATGGCCATATTCAAGGTTTGAAAAGCCTAAGCAGCTACTGGAGTCCAAGTGAAAGAATTCTTTTTAAGGAGTGCAGTGAGAGGTGTCGCAATCTTTCCATAATTCTTAACAAAGTTGCGATAATAACATGTTAAACCCAGAAATCCCCGCAAGCTTTTGAGAGTCTTTGGGTGAGGCCAATATTGCATAGATTCAATCTTTTTAAGATCCACCCTGACGTTGGCCTTGCCCACAACATGACCCAAGTACTCTACTTCTGAGGCACCAAAACCACATTTAGATTGTTCGAGGAAAAGTTGGTGCTGAGAGAGTAGATGGAGAACTCGATCCACATGAGCAAGATGGTCTATCTAGGTTTTGTTATAGATGAGGATATCATCAAAGAAGACTGTTGGCGTCAGAAGTCACTCCTGGATTGCAGGAGGAGTAAGCCTAAGGCCCATCAATTTGAATGTCACGATTTGTTGATAAAGGGTGATGAATGGAAGTAAACTCATAACAGTATCGTTCTAACTCAGAAAACTGGGTTGGAACAGCTAAGACAGGTGAGGTCTTGATCTAATTTAAGCCAGTAATTTTGCATAGCAATGAGTAAGTGGAGGGCAAAACAAAGGAAGTAAGTATGCTCTAGACATCTGGTCTTCCAGCGACCTTTAAAAAGGGGGAAAAGTCACAAATATGAGATCCTCTCAGATTTAAGAAAATTCAAGAAAATTAAGCGGCTGCAAAACTAATATAATTAAACACGCATTATATAGTCATTACAACACCCGACTGGATCATCCATGCCCAGGCTCTTAAGATTCAAAGGAAAAGGGGGGGAAGATGCTGGCATCCATTAAACAAGAAGTCTCAAATATCAATCTATATCCAAGGAACCAGAGGCCTCGTTAAAGCTTTACAGTCGGGAGCTCTGCTCTACCATCCATCCTTACAGAAATACAAAAATTGAGTATATATACTCAGGGCAATTTGCCACCTTCGCAGCAAGAAGGTAGCTGAGACATTAAATTCCAAATTAGTGTGTGCAGGCTCCTTAGTCAAACTTGGATGGAACTCCTTCATCAGACACCACCTTAACTCAACATGGCTCTTGCAGGGGGACCTGCATACAAGGGTACCACGGGCTAATTGCACAAGGCCTTTTCCACGCCCTTCATTTATGAGTTCAGCTGAGGTCTCAACCACCTGCTCAATATTCATTAACTGCTTCTTCCATGGATGGTGGCCAAGACTGAAAACATAAAGAGAGACCCCGTGTCTCTTGAAATCCTGGTAGCTGGAATGTCGAAACGGCTCCTGGGCACTTTTCGCATTTCGTGTTTCAGAGTTTCTCGATGCAGTGGAAGAGAGATACCCCGTGTCCTTTGAAGTCTCGGTAGCCGAAATGTTGAAATGGCTCCTGGGCGCTTTTCGCATTTCGCGTTTTGGGGTTTTGAAATGCAGTGGAAGAGCAACCCTTTGTCCTTTGAAGTCCCGGTAGCCGAAATGCTGAAATGGCTCCTGGGCGCTTTTTGCATTTCGTGTTTCAGGGTTTCGAAATGTAGCGGAAGAGAAACCTTTTGTCCTTTGAAGTCCCAGTAATTGAAATGTCGAAATGTCTCCTGGGCGCTTTTTGCATTTCGCGTTTTGGGGTTTTGAAATGCAGTGGAAGAGCAACCCTTTGTCCTTTGAAGTCCCGGTAGCCGAAATGCCAAAATGGCTCCTGGGTGCTTTTCGCATTTCGTGTTTCAGGGTTTCGAAATGCAGTGGAAGAGAAACCCTTTGTCCTTTGAAGTCCCAGTAGCCAAAATGTCAAAATGGCTCCTGGGCGCTTTTTGCATTTCGTGTTTCGGGGTTTCGAAATGCAGTGGAAGAGCAAACCTTTGTCCTTTGAAGTCTCGATAGCCGAAATGTCGAAATGGCTCCTGGGTGCTTTTCGCATTTCACGTTTCGGGGTTTCGAAATGCAGTGGAAGAGAAACCCTTTGTCCTTTGAAGTCCCGGTAGCTGAAATGTCGAAATGGCTCCTGGGCGCTTTTTGCATTTCTCATTTTGAGGTTTCAAAATGCAGTGGAGGAGAAACCCTTTGTCCTTTGAAGTCCCGGTAGCCAAAATGGCTACTGGGTGCTTTTCACATTTCGCGTTTCAGGGTTTCAAAATGCAGTGGAAGAGCAACCCTTTGTCCTTTGAAGTCCCGGTAGCCGAAATGGCTCATCATTTCATGATTTTGTCCATAAGAGATGAGCTCATGCGCTAGACCTCGTGCAACTCTACGACTCAAGCTTACCCGATGACCATCGATCTGCTCCATCTGTGGATCCTCTTCATTGAAAACAAAATGCCCGCTCACTTGATTTTAAGCCCGAAATGGACTTCTTCTGTGTGCTGCACTCGATTCTCATGACTACGGCCTTTGAATAAAATGCATTTGATGGGTTTTTAAACCCCATTTCTATGCATTTACACCAAGGGCCTGAAATCGGAGAGAAACACCACCTTGCAAGAATTGGTGCTAACATTAGGCTCCATGGGGGATAGAGTCATCCATGTGATTCTCTAAGAACTCCTTCTATAGTTCCGATTGCCTTCTGTTGGGCTATGGAGTTATTTATTAAGATGAAAATAAAGAGAAAAATAATAAAAATAATATTTACAAAAATAGAGGAGTCGTCTAAGGCTCAAACAAAACATTTCTTCAGGAAATGCCCATTTACTGGGCCGTTAAAAACTTCTTCACCCTCCAAATCCTGCAACCTATACATGTTATTTAAGAATACTTCAGAGATTTTGAAGGGCCGGATCCAAAGGGAATCAAACTTGTTATGTTTTCCCCTATCCTGCCTAGGTGCATCCCACTTAAGCACCAAATCTCCCAGCTCGAACTCCTCCTTCCTGACCTTCCTGTCAAAGGCCTGCTTGATCTTCTGTTGATGACTATGAACTATGTCCATTACCTGCTCCCTAACCTATTGCATTTCCACCACTTGATGAATTCTTCTGACCATATGGTATGGCTCTCCTTCATGATCTTGAAAGAATTTTGCTACAGGTAAAGCGAGCTAAGTGGGAAACACAACCTCCGTCCCATAAACAAGTTGAAAAGGTGAGGTGCCCAGGGACTTCTTTGTTGTCACTCGATCGGCCCATAGAGCGAATTTGAGCTTTGAATCTCAAGCCCTCTTATTGTCTTCCAATAATCTTTTAATGAGTTTGATTAGACTTTTATTAGAAGACTCTGCCGGTCCATTTCCTTGAGGATAATAGGGAGTGGAGTGAATTAGTGAGATCTCAAACTGCTCATAGAACTTAACCAGAGTCTCAGACTTGAATGAAGCAGCATTATTAGTGACAATTTTGCTGGGACAGCCAAATCTGGCTATGATATCCTCAAAGAAGCTGATAATTACCTTGTGTGAAGCACTCCTGGTGGGGGAAGCTTCTATCCATTTGGTGAAATAGTATGTTGCAGTCAGGATCCACCTATGTTGGCCACTTGAAGGAGGATGAATTTCTCCAATGAAATCCAACCCCCACTTTTGAAAGGGTGTTGAAGCTACTACAGGCTTTAGTGGCAGAGATTTGAGTTGTTGCTTTCCTGAGAACCTTTGGCATTTGATGCAAGCTCTGACTTCTCTGCAGACATCAGTGAATAAGGTGGGCCAGTAGTACCTAGCCCTGAGAATTGTGTGGGTTGTAGTCTTCTAGAAATGATGCTCTCTGTTGAAGCAGTTCTTAAATTTTTATCCCTAAGGCCTAAATTTTTCTTTTTTCAGGTTTTGGCTTTTCACAAAACACGAGTTTCGTTATCAATCCCAAGCACATGACACCTTTTTCTTAAAGTTTTTAATTATTCAAATAATAAAAGGAAAAAAGACTTAAAAGAATTATAAGAATCCCGACGCTTTTATTTGAAATTATTTAAATCATGTTAAATTTTAAAACTAGCGATTTTAAAATTAAGCTTAAAGAATTTTTGGGATTCGGGGTTTGCTACAAACAAATTTTTTCGATGCAAATCGAATCGCAAAATCCCAATTCCCAATTTCTCGAAATGTTGAAGTCTTAGTTAAAACATGGATTAATTAATTCTCTTATATGAAAGGTTAAGGGTTAAGATAATCATGTCGCATTTCGGGATTTGCAGTTCAATGAGATCACATCTCATGTCATCATGATTCCCAAAATCCTGAATCACGAAACCCCGATCCACAGTTCGCGTCAAATTAAACTAATTCTGTTTTGGCCTTAATCGTGATTAGTTATTTAATTAAGATGAGTTAAGCCCTGTTTTTAAAAAGAAAACCGTCGCGATTTCAGAGATCGGATTTCATTGATAACATACTACTCGACATCATGATCCCTGAAATCCTGAAAACGTTTAATCTCAATTAATTAATTTGCTAAAAACGTTTTAAGTCTAAATTAAAACATCGTGATTTCGCAAGTTCGGAAATCGGATTTCATCGACGACATACCTCTCAACATCATGACTTCTGAAATCCCAAAAGCAAATTTTTCAGCTTTAATCTATGATTAGCACTAATTAACCTTTTTTCCAAAACAGGATTAATGATAATCATTCTTTTTAAGTCTTCATTCATGTTTCGCTTACCGATTAAGTAAGTGTCTCATTTACTTTAAAAACCAGAAGGTGCCTAAATACGGACATTAAATGTGTATCTCGGAAATATATCTTCCGCATTAAAAGCCTTAAATTCGTGACAGCTGTGTCAATCTTGTCACTTTTTAATGTATTCAAAATGAACATCCAAATGTCTGTGTTTTCATTTTTAGTTGAGCTCGTTTATCCATTTTTTGTGACAGGTTTTTAATTAAACGCAAAGTCATGGCACCGAAAAAGGCACCGAAGAAGAATGAAGATGCACAGGAAGGAGATATCATCTCCGACACCACTCCACACGCTATAGACTCCATTAAATCTTGGACTCAAATCTCCAAATTGTTGGAATACGAGCTTGAGAATGCTCATCCTGATTCTGAAAATCATTGTCGAGACATAGCTAAGTCAGAGCTTCATAAGATCGTTGTGCACCCGCGGCTCGTGGCATACAATGATATGATCAGCTGGGCCCTGGAAAAGGTTGATATCCCAACAAGGAGCATCTTAAATGACCAAGGAGTTATCGTCGACTCATTCAGGCCAGAACACATACAAGTAATGTATAAACTCTTGCCAAATCTTAAACATACTTTTAATGTTGAATTTTTAGCAGAGTTTCAGAGGAAAGAATGTATTGAGGCAGACCGGACATATCCTGATATGATTAGAGAATGGGCGAGGTGTCCAGCAAATTTTAGAGCTAATTCTCATGGGATTTATGTTACAGCATCCTTGAATGAATACATGGTATATGTAGCCATTATGTTATGTAGACTTTTCGGGAGAAAAGATCCTTGCCATTTTCATGCAGATTGGGTGCCTTTTTTAGAAGAAGCTCCAGAAGGAAATGGTTTTAACTGGCATAAGATTTTGTCAAATAACCTAACACAGGAAATCTTAAACTACAAAGCAGCAAAATCAAAGGGACAACCAGCAGCCTTTTACATGTCAGCATACATTATGGATGCAATCTGTTATGTGACTCCTTTTCCTTTAATGAATTGGAGTTGGAACATTTCCTGTCCAGAACCCATTCATAAATATCACTCGGCCCTTTGGGAAGAAAATGATAAGGATGCATTTTATGAGGTTTGTCATTTTATTATAATTCCGATGCATAAAATATTTTTTGGATGCGAACCACCTCGCATTTCTGATGCAAATCACAGAAAATCTTAAAGCAATTGCCGACTGGTTTATTGAGGGGAATTTTTCCTACATTAGGGTTTATGGTTGTTCCATTCCCCCTCATGCACTCCCTAAATTCCTACCGGACAGATTGGTGTGCAGGGAGGTATCCCATCAGATAGTAAAGGGCGGTGTTGGATTAGAATTAAAAGCAACTCAGAAGAAGTCATGGCCATCTTTCCCTGTTCATATTGGGAAAATTTCTTTATTAAATTTAGGCCATTCTAAGGTAGAGGTTGAATCATTAGAAGAAGTGAAATTAGTAGATATTGAGCACAGAAAGTATGACCCCTACCAAGTAATAAGTAGGCATTTTATACATTGTAATCTAAAGGCGTATGAACATGAAACATCTATCTATGATGATGTATTTAAGGATGTTAAATCCTATGAAGAAGTACTGAACAAAGTACAGGCCATGCCACCTAACTCGCAGATCGGATTCGCGTCATTCCAGAGCCATAGGCGAAGTTTCCTACCCAAGAGTTTGCAGGGTGAAGTTTCGAACCCACCTCCAGAACAGGAAGGGCCTCCTCCAGGGTTTGAAACTAATACAAAGGACAAAGCAAATACCAAAGGCAAGATGAAGGATACTGAGTTACCTTCCCAAGACACGGAGGATTCTCAAACAAAAGAACCAGAGACAGAGAAGGGAAAAGAGCTTAAAACAACCCCAGAAATCCCCAAAGATGTTCCAGAAAAGACAGGAGGAACAGTATCAACAGAGCTCGGTAGTCCTATCACTTCCTTAACCCCATTGCAGTCAACTTATGGAACCCCCCATGAAGGAGCTCTGTATGTCAGTGATCTAGAGCCAATTTCAAGGGATGAAATCCCTCCATCGGATTACTTTTTCAGTAAAAAGAGAAGAGCAATCTTGAAACAGGAAATCCATCCAAGAGGACAGGGGATGATTAAAAAACATAGGGTCATTATAGATGGAAAGAAACTTAAAGATGGAGAATTTTCTATGGAGTTAGCAGGTACGATGGGTGCTATAGCATCAACAAATATATATTATGTTGGCAGTTTAACAACCATGCTCGAACAAAAATACCAAACAATAATTCAGTTGCAAGACAAATTAAAAGAAATTGAGAGAAATATCAGTTGGGGAATACAAAATGGTCTAGAACAAGCTAGACTAAAATATATGCAAGAAATTCAGAAAATGAAAATAGAATTAGAAGAGGCAAAACAGATAATATAGGTCACACAGGCACAGGTCCAAAAGTTGGGAGAAGAAAATAAGCAGTTACAAGATAAAATTATTTCTATTACTAATCAAGTAGTAGAACTTGAAATTTTCAGGACACAAGCATTGGGAATACATTTGAAAATAGAGGAAGAACAGCAAAAAGTGTTTTTGAATCTAGAAATAGTCCAGAATTATTTTCAAGAAACAAATAAATCCTTGGAGAATGTTTTCCAGAAGGAAATGGAGGCGAAAGCGGCTAGAACGACTTTCCAAAAGGCAGTAGCCCTCTCAACAAAGGAAGAAGTCGGAAGGATTCAAAAATTATCCATTTATGAATAGGTTAAAGGGGACATAATACTTAAAGTGTGGGAAACAGGCCTGGCCGAATATAAAAGAATAACCAGAGATGTCAATGATGATTGCCAGGGGATTTTTGATCTCTTAGAAAGGACTTCATTGAATATCGAAAAAAATGATTGTCCCGGATTATCAGGTGAGATTAATATTGCCAAGCACCAGTTAAGGTTCAAAGAAGAGTTGGAGTAAATGAAGATAGAGATTTCAAAAATTAAATTAATCAATATCACAGAAATCAACAAATGGATGGTGACACCGAACCTAAAGTTGCAAACTATTAAGTTCACAGGGAAGAGGATAGAAAATCATTTGCCTGAATTACAGAAAAGATTTTTCATGTTTGAAGAAAATGAGATAACAGATGCTCCCAGAGCTTTTGTGAAATTTTTGGGAAAGTGTGTTCATTGTCTCGAGGCGGAGAAAGGAAGTTCATAAAAACAAGCGTAAAAACATTTTTTTTAATGTTTTTATCATTAGAAATTAGAAAGGAAATGTAAACGGTTGATATTATTCTTATATGTAACCGTAATATTAGGAAGTTGGTTAGTCACCAACAAGAAAAAATTTTATGAAGATGTATAAATGTATTTTCTAAAGACTAAAAAAGGGCTTTGGATTTTTTGGAGAGAGCCGATTGTATTAATAGTTTTCCAATCCATCATAATATACATTACAGACGAGATTCTGAATCCTGCCAATTTGTAGCTATGTGTTCTTCAACCCTGTTTACTATACTTTATTGTGTTTTTCGTTCAATGTTTTTCTAATGAATAATCAATTTGAAGTTACCTACAAACATCTCGTATATAGTTCATATTGATTTGGGTATCAAATTATTTACAGCTTTTCCTCTGAAATTGCTATCAGTGGTTTTAAGACCTGTTAATCATTTGAAGCCTAATACTTAACTTTTCATTAGAAATCTCGTTTTCTTTCTTTATTACCTGTCGAAATATGAGATTCTTTCTTGATTAAAGCCTCATATTTTTTCTGTAGTACTTCTTTGTTATTTTATAATTCTCAAATTGTTTGCAAATCCAGGAAACGGCCTCGAATGTATTTATATTAGTGTTTTGACTTTCAAAATTGTTTTTCCTATTCTCATCTCTTAAAATTTTGAAGTAACATTTGATTAAATTGTTTCACAATTAAATAAAATCTCATCCTCCATGACTGTTCCAAGTAGCAGACAACCCAACATTGAACCTGGTCTTCAAGATCAAACCAGTATTGCTTTGAACCTATTTAATATCATCCTACAAAAAGCAACTAACTGGGTCAAATTAGAACGTTCATGGGCTGCTATTGAGAGAGATATTAGCATCCAAGAACAGCGGGAAGCTAGATAGAGACAGTTGAGAAATTGATTCTGCTTCACCCTTCCTTTTCAATTCTTATCCTCAAGTTATTCTTTTTAATATTTACGGATGCCTTGACGGTATACTTTACAACCTTAAAGTACAAACTCAGGAACAACATCTTTTTGACATCGTTGTCGGGGAACGAAGAAACGAATCTTTTCCCTGGGAAGAACGACATTGACATTTTCTATTTTTGATAGTGAACAAGGATAGAAAACCCTCTAAGGCTACTAATATTTTTCACTTCTCAAATCCACAATAACTAAAATGGCTATTAGCCAAAAGAACACCAGAAAAAATCCGAACAGCAAGCAGACCTCGCCAGTCTCCGATCCGAAAAAGATTTTAAAATCATGAAAATCACTTAGACAAGTCTTTTTACCCACATATACTATATGTCAGCCCGACTTTACGCAGTTTAACGTTTCGGAAACTCTTGAAATATCTCTTTCACTTACCCTCTCATACGATACGTTCTCATTTCCTGAGGTTTCCTCCCCAGATTTTCGAGAATCTTCTCCTCACACATTCCAAGCTTCAGCCTCAAATCTAACCATGGCTGCACAGNATATGTCAGCCCGACTTTACGCAGTTTAACGTTTCGGAAACTCTTGAAATATCTCTTTCACTTACCCTCTCATACGATACGTTCTCATTTCCTGAGGTTTCCTCCCCAGATTTTCGAGAATCTTCTCCTCACACATTCCAAGCTTCAGCCTCAAATCTAACCATGGCTGCACAAGGAGGTGTTGGAGATGGAGGTGGTGCACCTGGAGGACCAGTAGGTGGTCAAGTATCGCTTCCTAGAATCTTCACTAAAGTAGCTGCTAGATATGCTCCCCTTGTTCTTCCTGTTCCTCTTCATGATCTCCCCGAGAATTATATGAAAATTCTTCCGAAATTTACAGGGGAAGGGGATCTGACTGCCCAAGAACATATAAACTTTTTCGACCAATTTGCTGACATCCTCGGAATAGAACATGAAGATGTCTATTCTAGACTCCTCGTTCAAACTTTCGAAGGACAGGTGAGGACTTGGTTCCGATGCTTAGCAGCTGGATCTTTAAGATCTTATGAAGAAATTGAAAGCACTTTTATTAGACAATGGGGAGAGAGGAAGGACCACCTCTACTACTTGACTGAATTTGGAGACCTTAGAAAGAAAAACTCTGAATCAGTTCTAGAATTCACACAAAGGTTCCATAAGTTGTATAATAAAATCCCGGTTGAGGTTAAACCTTCACAACCCGCAGCAAAAGCGACTTTTGCTGGCGCTTTTGATCCCGACTTCTCCTTATTATTGAGAGAAAGGAGATCAACAGATCTCACGAAAATGCAGGATGATGGGCTTGAAATTGAATCAAACATGATGGCATCAGGGAAATTAAAAGCAAAAACTGAAACTGGAAACAAAGAAAATAGGAAATTCAAAAAACAAGGTGGACCTTCAGGATCGGGGAAATCCTTGGGAGATAGAATAGATGAGATGGCTAGGGTAATTAGAGAACTTTCAAACAAGATCTCAAAAATGGAACTAGAGAAATCGAAAAGGGATAATTTCCCCACGAAAGATTTTAGAAGAAATCCTGATACTCAGGGCCCACAGAAAATAATTAAAAATGAAGACCAAAAAATTCCAACACCCTTCAAAAGTGAAAACTTCATTGGAGAGGAAGATCTAGGAGATTTTGAAGAGATCGATGAAGATATTAATAATATTGGCGACGATAACAAAACACCTTATTTATCGAGACAAGATTACGAAAGATCCTTAAATAAAGAAATTACATCGAAAGACAGTGTTAGCAATAATATGTATGAAGATTTCACCTATCAAGATATCACAAATGATATCATAGTTGAATTGTAGGGAAAATATAATTTAAGACCAAGGAACAAAAGTCTCCCAAGTGTTTCAACAAAAAAGATTTTTCCAAGAAGCGAAACCGATGAGGCAACTCCAAAAGTTGCTAATAAACAGCTTGCGAAAAAAAACACAGTTGATATGCAACCTGTCCAGTCAAAACCAGTAGAAACACTCCCTGTGAAGACACAAGCTCCTATAAATGGAAACAAGTCCACATCACAACGAAATGCTGAAAAGAAAGGAATGGAGGCCCCGAACATAGAAAACGACAAGGCCCTAGGAAATTTTAATTTGGAAAACGAAATAAATAAAATCAAAATTCCTATTCCCCTTGTTGAATTAGCTAAAAATCCCATATACAGAAAACAAATCGCCAAGATGATTAACTTTTCCGAAGACGAAAGCCAAGACGACGTCATCAACTTAGAAGATGAAAAACCAAACATAGTCTTTGGTCCACACTTCGAAGGTGTGAGAGATACTGTGGCCCCCTTTTATATTACGTTAACCTTGTTTGACCACCTTCTCCATAACTATATGTTGGATTCTAGAGCTTCCCACAATGTGATTCCAAAGGAAATTATGGAAAAACTTGGTCTTGAAATCACAAGGCCCTATGGTGACTTATATTCTTTCGATTCGAGGAAAGTCAAATGCATAGGTATGATTAAAGACCTAGTGGTAGGTTTGGCTCAAATACCTACTAAAAGTATTCTTATGGATGTAGTGGTCGCTAACATCCCTCCAAAGTATGGTATGCTATTATCTAGGTCATGGGGTGCCAAGATTGGAGGATCTCTCCAACTAGATATGACATACACTACAATTCCAATTTTCGGAGGACAATACACACATATTTACAGAGAGACTAGGTTGGCATTTACGGTAGGTGATCCACACAACCCAAACAATCATCCAGTTTATATTGCTGACCAAGACTTAGGAAATTGTATATTATCTATTGATGACGATTTTGAAGTAGATATAGACAAAAATTGCATAGAAGAAAAAACTGAAAAAAGAGAAAGAGAAAAAAATGTATATAACACTGGTGTATGGAAAATGTATTTTGATGGTGCCTCGTCTTTCCTTGGAGCCGGAGCAGGAGCACTCCTTATGGCTCCCGATGATCAATTCGTAATCCCCTTTTCATATAGGCTTCAATGGAATGTGGATTGTACAAACAATGTATGCGAGTATGAAGCTTTAGTGCTAGGATTAGAAGCTGCTAGGAGGATGAAAATAAATAAACTCGAAGTCTTTGGTGATGCCGAGTTAATTATAAAACAGGTGAATCGGCAGTACCAGGCCAAACATCCTAGATTACGGTCCTATAGTAATTGTGTATGGGATTTAATCAAGAATTTTTTCTCCTCTGTGAATGTTCATTTCGTCCCAAGGTCTCAAAATCAATAGGCTGATGCTTTAGCCAAAGCAGCATCAACTTTCACACCCCCAACTGCTTTTAAATTAAAGTATCACATACAAATGAGACATCGCCCTTCGATACCAAATAACATACAGCATTGGCAGGTCTTTGAGGACGATGAGCAGCTTCGAAAGTTTCTAGAATCATTAGATGAATTTGCAGAAACGCATATTGATCAAGAAAATCAAAATGATCCTATTTGGATCATGCAGGAGGGGGAGGATTCTAAAGAGTTTAACGATAAAATTGCAAATCATTGAATGCTCGTTCTCAAGAACAACCAAATTCCCAAGGGTCTAATTCCCTTGGAAAGACTATTTAATCAAGATGATATCCATTCAAAAACCACCCTGCAACCCCAACCAGAGGAGGTTGAAGATTGTAACATAGGAACTAAAGAAAACCCTCGAATGGTAAAACTATCCAAATATCTATCTATAGAAAATAAAAATAAATACATGGAGTTGTTAAGAAAATACAAAGATGTTTTCGCATGGTCGTATGAAGAACTGAAAACATATGACACTTCTGTGATCAAACATAAGATACCCCTGAAACCTCGTGTCAAACCTTTTAAACAAAAACTCCGACAAATTAACCCCATTTTATTACCTGTTATCGAACGAGAAGTCAAAAAACTCCTTGATGCTAAGATAATTGTACCACTGAGATATTCTGATTGGGTAGCCAATCTGGTCCCGGTTAGAAAGAAAAAGGGGGAAATTAGACTGTGTTTCAATTTCATAAATCTTAATAAATCTTCTCTCAAAGATAATTATCCCCTACCTAAAATGGACCATGTTCTATAAAAAGTAGTAGGAGCTAATAGGATGTCAATGATTGATGGATTTTCAGGTTACAATCAAATTGTCGTCAGTGATCTCGATAAATAAAAAACCGTCTTTACCACTCCTTGGGGCACATTTATGTTCGATAAAATGCCATTTGGATTGATGAATGCAGGTGATACTTTTCAACGCGCAATGGATATTGCTTTCGTTGGCGAATGGGACAAGTTTGTAGTCATCTATTTGGATGACCTTACTGTTTTTTCTAAATCGGATGAAGACCATTTGATTCATCTCAAACAGACATTTGAAAAATGTCGTAGGTTTGGTCTATCCTTAAATCCTAAGAAGTCTCACTTCGCTATGCAAGAAGGCAAGCTGTTGGGTCACATCGTATCTCGAGATGGAATTAGAATTGACCCTAAAAGAGTAGAAGCTATAGATACAATAGCTATTCCTAGGAATGTGAAAGAAATTCAGTCATTCTTAGGAAAAATAAATTTTTTGAGAAGATTTATTCCTAACTTCGCTGAAATTGTGAAATTGATTACAAATATGTTCAGGAAAAACAGTGAAGTAAAATGGACAGCAGAAGCTAAAGCATCATTTGCCCATACCAAGAAGGTTATAAGTGAGGCGCCAGTACTAGCGAGCCCCGATTATCTCAAAGATTTTCTTATTTTTTCATTTGCCTCTGAACATACACTCGTTGTCGTACTCCTTCAGAAGAACGAAGAAGGTTTCGAGCAACCGATAGCCTTCTTTAGCAAAAGTCTTTGAGATGTCAAACTCAAGTATAATATAATGGAAAAACAAGCATATGCTATGGTAAAAGCGTTAAAAGCTTTCAGAACTTATGTTTTACATTCTAAGGTGATTGCATATGTACCCACTAGCTCTGTAAAAGATATTTTGGTTCAAGCAGACAGTGATGGCAAAAGAGGAAGATGGCTTGCCAAAATTCAAGAGTTCGAGTTGGAAGTTAAACCGACAAAATTAGTAAAGGGAAAAGGCTTAGCTAAACTTTTAGTTGAATCCAATTTCAGAACTCTTGGGATAAACAACTCTCAGGAGGAGGAAGAGTGGGTAGACGTGAATGAACTTGAGGACCAAATAACTGAAAACCGAATCGAAGAGAAATTCACGTCATCAAATTGGTACAAGGACATAGTAACATACTTACCGACATTGAAATGTCCAAGTGACTTGTCTCCATCCAAAGCTAGAACGCTAAAGTTGCATGCAATCAAATACTGTATTTCCAAAAAATGATTATATTGGAAAGACCCGCTTGTCTTCCTCTTGGTCTGTCTGGTCTAGTCAGAAACAGAAGAAGTTATAAGTCAATTTCACGAAGGAGTATGTGGAGGACACCACGCCTGGAGGGCTACGACATATAAAATCCTAAGGGTTGGTTATTACTAGCCCAAACTTTTCCTAGATGTCAATGCTAAGGTACGAGCTTGTAGCCCTTGCCAATTTTTTGCAGGAAAACATAAACTCCCAGCGATGCCATTGGTCCCAGTCAAGACAGAAGCTCATTTTCAGCAATGGCGACTAGATTTCATAGGTGAAATTAATCCTCATTCTAGTGCTCAACATAGATGGATCCTGACTGCTACAGACTACTTCACCAAATGGGTGGAAGCTATCCCAACAAGAAAGGCTACCGATTCGGTGGTTATAGATTTCTTAGAAGAAAATATTTTGTCTAGGTTCGGCTGTCCCAGAAAGATAGTCACAGACAATGCGCAGGCTTTTAAGTCTATGGCTATAGTCAGCGTTTGCCAAAAATATAATATTGTGCTGGGTCATTCCACAGCATACTATCCTCAGGGAAATGGTCTGGCAGAATCTTCAAACAAGAGCTTAATCAATATAATCAAGAAAGTGTTAAACGAAAATAAAAAGTCTTGGCATTTGCATTTGAAATATGCTCTGTGGGCAAATCGTATAGGCACAAAAAAGTATATCGGTACTTCTCCCTTCCAAATGGTATATGGAACAGATGTAGTGTTGCCTATAAACCTAGCACTTCTTGTAATGAAACTATGTCAAGACGAGAAGGAAGAACCGAATCCTCTCACAAGAAGGATAAACCAGTTGATTGAAGTTCAGCAGCACAGGGCGGTAGTGAATGAAAGGTTGCAGAAGTACCAGGATGACATGAAGGTATTATTTGATCGTAAATCCAAGGATAGAAATTTTCTCCCCGGGATTTGGTTTTGAGATGGGATGCTCGAAAAGAGGATTCGGGAAAAAATGGTAAATTCGATCACATTTCGTACGAACCATTTAAGGTAGCATCTCCTGAAGGAAAAAAATCATTTCTACTTGAAAATTTGGATGGTAAAATCCTGAATGCCCCTGTCAACGGGCGTTTTTTAAAACATTATATGGAATAATTGATTTCCGGAAATTCCATTG